>VDFB02118423.1:0-38823 GCA_007258455.2 Sequoia sempervirens | reverse complement strand
ATTGTCGATGCTCATCTACGATCCCATCCATAGCCCTGACAGCATCAACAAGGGTTTGCATCCTAGATACAAACATCCTCACAGGAGGTGCGACACATTCTTCATTTTGAATAATGTTGATTTGATCTTGGATGGTTCTAGCAGAAGCATTGATTTGTGCTTGCAAATGAGCATGCTCATTGATTTCAGGTGGTGGAGGTGGGGGGTTATGAGGTGGAGTGGGCGGAGGTGGAGGTGAAGGTGTTGGAGATGGATGGCATGGAGGTGGATTGCGAATATTATTGAATGGATCCATGAGATCTTCAAGATATGAGTGAACCTGCATTATATTTGTAATTTCAAGATGTAAGATACATGTTTAGGAAATACCAAGTTAAACCATTCAATATAAATGGCCTTAAATAATTGAATACAAATGATAAAATTATATGTAAGCCTCATTTATATGTCTAAGGCACATGTTACTTGAATGAAAATACAATTAACTAAATTGATATTGTATAATCTTGCAGGATCTTATTATTGTTAAATTTGGTTGGGCCTTGGGCAACTTTGATCACCAAATTTTAAGAACTTCTTTAATCCCCTTAAGAAATGTCATATTGTCAACCCCTTAAGAAAATTGGATTACGATTTAGGGTGACAGGATGGCTTAAGGGGATTTACGTCTAGTGAGGTCCTAGGAGAAAATGGCATGGCTCAAATGAATAAAATTTGGTGAAGTTGCCGAAGGAAACCAAATTTCATTAAGAGCCTTTAAAGAAAAAATGATGGCTTTAGGGTTTAGGGTTTAGGGTTTAGACTTTAGACTTTAGGGTTTAAGGTAATAGGATAGCTTAAGGGGATCTACATGCTGCAAGATCCTAGGAAACAATTACATGGCATAAGGTAATGAAATTTTTAAATCATTTATTATTTTTGTCAATAAAGAGATTTTTATTAAGGTTCATTAAGGTTAACTATAATGAGTTATCTAATTATAATCATGATATACATGTGGATAAGTAAAATCTTTTTTTTAGTAAAAAATTACTTGTTGGAGAGCTTGTTAATGTCACTTCTTCAACATAATTATCTACATTTGTTTATAATTGGTTGCTCAAAGCTCTTTACATACATAGATTCTTCATGACATTGGTACTATGATCACCTCTTCTTTTTTGCAAGGTGCATCTTCTCATTGCAACCCACTCAATCTTGCTCTTTCATTTTCCCTTCATCCTCTCATCTTGAGGTAGATCCTCTCATAATGCCTACATCTCTTGTTGTCACTTCTAGTGTGACCCCCATCTCTTATGTTCCTCTAGTACCATTTCCACCTCTTCGTCTACAAGTGAACCACTTATCTCTAATCCCACTAGTTCCATTCCTTCTTGTGTGCCTACTAGTGCTCTACTCCTAGTGTTATCCCCTCCTCTAATTGTGTTAATGTTTGACCTTCCTCACCTTAAAGTGTTGTTTATAATTTGTCTATGTTGTATCATTGCCTCTTATTTCTCATTGCCTTTATGGTCATTCCATTGTCACCCATGCTACTACTACTATCACCATCCCCACCTCTACTCTAGATGCACTAGTGTAGAAGTTATCCTTGGCTAATTTATTTTCTCACTCTGTGTCTATGTTATTCAGTGGTTCTACTCATTGCCTCTTGGCTCCATTCATTATTTTGATCAATTAGAGCTACAACATTGCTTAGCCATTTCCACAAGATTATGGACTTCAAACCTATTGTTTCAAATTTATTAGAGTGTTCCCAAGGATCTAATGAGCATATTGATGATTATCTATGTTTGATTTAAATTACTTTGTGCTAAAATGAAACATCAACTTCCTAATTACAAATTGCAAGGGATTTTTTTATAAGGGTTTACTATCCACTATATATGTGATAGTGATTTTTTTTACAATTATGCTTCTTTCATGAATTTTTGTGCTCATGTCAAAGATGAAAAAAACAAATTACTTATTTCTAATGGTTTGAAATGTGTGTCCTCACATATAAATTCTATACCTTCTTACCCTTCCAAGTTAAAAAGGGTAATCATAAGAAATAATCTAAAATAACACTAATCATATTCATACTACTTCTAATGTTGTTTCTTTTAAGCATCAAACAACTAGGAGATTTACAAAATTGAGTGGAACTCTAGCTTATGTGCTTCAAACCCTATTGAATGAGAATTTGATTACTCTTCCCCTTATTCATCCACTCAACCCATCTAGAGGGTTACATACGAAATGAAATGAGTGCACTTTTTAAATTTTTATACTACCTAGAAAATTACCATGGACAAAACTCAATAAAACACAATCAACATATTGTTAAAAATAGAACATCACCATAACAATAGTACATAGCAAATGCATGATAAGTGTTGTTATACTTTTGCACTATAGCATAGAAGTGGAAATTCAAATAAGGTAGTTGATGTAATAAGTAGGAGACAAAATTTGTTAATAGAGATGATAATAGAGGTAGTTGGATTTGAAGAGTTGAAACATTTGTATGAAGCTAGGCCTAAATATATGGAGGCATGGAAAGAATTTAATGAACTAGTAAATATAGATAGAAGTGACTTGATTATTTTATTCAAAATTAGATGTTATTTTTACGGGTAGTTATTTATGAATTCTTAGAAGCTCAATGAGGGAGAATTGATCAAGGAGAAGCGTAATTATATATTAGCATGTCATTTGAGAGTAGATAAGTCTATTATTAGTAGTGACAACCATTTTTGGTCAAAAATATAAATAAAATAAGAAAATTTATTCAAGCTTGCGAGACTTATCAAGTTATAACAAACTTAGGGTTTTAACAATTTTTTTTGTTCCAATTCAATTTAGGGTTTCAGTTTTAAACAATTAGGGTTTTTAATGAATTTTTTTCGTTTCAATTCGAACTAGGGTTTTCAAATTCAATTTTTTTCGTTTGATTTGAATTTATGGTTTCAAAAAGTTCGATTTGGATTTGTAAATGCGATGTTTTATATCATTTCGATCTCTAGGGTTTTGAAATGCGAATTTTTTTGTTTTGTTTGAATTAGGGTTTTTAAAATCAATTTTTTTTGGGTTTAATCGATCAATTTAAGATTTAAAAGTTAAAATTTGTTTCTAACACACAATTCAATGTTTTTTTTTCTCAATTTTATAAAAAAACGTTTAAATTTTATTGCAAATTTTCATCTAATTTGACAACTATTGAATTATAATATAACAATTAAAAAAATGATTAAAATATGACATAAATTGAAAAAAAAGCATGTAAATTAACGTATTTCTTTTAAAATTTCAATTCAAATTAAAAAAAGTGAAGAAGTGGCGTACCTGTAGCTGGTGTTGATGTCGCTGTCGCCAGGCAACTCGGGGTCCCGTCCGCAGAAATGAAAACTGCTGATTTTAAAAAAAATAAATAACAGTATAAAACGGGATCCCGATTTATATAACTCGGGATCCCGTTCTGTATAAATCGGGATCCCGTATTTTACAAATCGGGATCCCGTTTATTAAAAATCGGGATCCCGTTCCGCCCTCGTTGGTTCGGAGTCCGACGGGAAACGGGATCCCGATTTTTAAAAAGCGGGATCCCGTTTGGTCTTAGGCTTGGGATCCCGAACCGTAACGGGATCCCGCTTTTTAAAAATTGGGATCCCGTTTATTAAATCGAGATCCCGTTTCTCTGATGCCGATTTCATTTTTGGCCTGAGGCGAAAACTTCCCGCGTTGGTGGACTCAACCGTGCATTTACGCCATAAAACCTTCATTTTTTTATTAAAAGTGATGATGGCTTACAAGTTATGAAAATAATTGTTGAGATATACAACAAACATGTTCCTTCCACTTCCCAACCAACAACCATTGTTGTGAGCAAAGGAGGACCTCACATTCCTCCTCTTTCAACCATATCATCCAGTCCCACCTATACCACCCCTCAAGTGCAATAACCATGCAACAAGTTAGTAATGTGACTCCTTCTTTCACTATTCTGACTAGCATTCCTAGTTCTTTTGTGGCATCGAATGTTCCATCCTCCACCACCTTCACCCCTACTAGTGTCCTCTTCACTTATCCCAATCCTACATACACTCCATCCCATTATCTCTTCCACCTCATCCTACTTACACTGACCCCCTCATTACACAACTCTTCCAAATAGTTTCTTCCATGCAACAAACATAATCTACCATAAACCAAAACCAAGCCACACCACCAACCTATTATGTCCATAGTAGTCCATTATCATTGGAAATTTTATGAATACTGATGCACCACAAGGAATTGAGATTCCTAGGTTTGAGAAGTATGGAGATAAAAGAGATCCTACTAATCATGTCAATGCTTATACAACATTATGCAGTGATTTTTTCCTTGATGATAAAATATTAGCCAAACTTTTTCCCAGGACCTTAAAGGACACTACATTGGAGTGGTTTTCAAACTTACCCAATCATTCAATCCAATCATTTAATGAACTTGTTGATGCCTTTATAATTCATTTCTAATTTGATATGACTCCCAAAAAGATAATGGTTGATTTAATGAGATGTAAACAAAATGCAGATGAAAAAGTAACTGATTTCATTTCCTGTTATGAGTCATTGTATGCTCAAGTAGATGTCAAGATTCTTGATTCACATCTTCAAAAGATGTTCATTGAAAGCTTGCACACTCACCTTCAGGATAAGTCAAGACTATGATGAAATTTCCTTCATTCATGCATTTATGCATGACCCTTTGTCACTATCATAACTTGGTTAGTAGTCATCATTCAAAGTCCACTTCTAACCGAGCTGAGAAGTATGAGTAAAGCAACCAAAACAACACACAAAACTTTAGAAAACCAAATAGAGGCTTCTTACAATTGAATTCCCCTTCTTTGCAACCAACTCAACCTATTCAAAATCAAGTGGCAGATGTTAAAGCAGTGGTGCCCTTTACCTATGGAGATCCAAAATGACAGTTTACACCCTTACCATACACCTTTCATAACACCATGGCGCAACTTATACAACAACAAATGATTTCTTTTCCTCATGTTAAACCATTAGACACAACCAAACCTTTTCCACCCACTTTCCAATAGAATTCCTATTGCAATTATCATAGACAAAATGGACATGACACAGATCAATGCCAACGTCTTAAACACATAGTGCAAGACCTCATTAATTTTGGTTGTCTATTCGTTTCTAATGTTGCTGCAAAAGGCAATACGTCTATTGCCCCACCTAATCAAAATCTACAATTTTTTACCAATCCCATGCCTAAACATAATGTGTCATTTTTCAAAGCCAATGAAACTGAAAATAATGATGTGATGATTGGTAATAAAGAGTCTGAACATCCCGATACACCCTCTATTAATCCTATGGCTGAAATGGTAGGAGCGATAGATGTTATCCTTCATAAGGGCCAACCTAGGAAAAATATTCCTAGACACATTTATGATAAGCCCACAATTATGATAATCCCACAAATGGGATACTCATAGATCCCGCCTGTGGTGAGAATGTGATCACAGAGGAATTTTTGGTTTCACATGAACTTTACCAATATAACTATGATCAACCAAGAGCATGGATAAAAACACAATGGTTTTTCATGCCCTATGATTGGATCGGTCGTTATGTCGTTACAACTAGGACCTAAGACGATGGATGTTACATTCTCTATCATTCCACAATCAAATCAGTTTCATCTGTGGCTAGGCTATCCATGGATCCACTCAATGAAAGTTGTTCCTTCAGTCCTCGACAAATGTTTAAAGTTTCTACATGACAATGACATATTCACCATCCATCATAGTGGCTTTCATCCTTTGTCTTCTAAAGGAAATTTCTCCTTAGAAGCCTTTTGGCTAGAACCCATGGAGCCCATTACCCCTCACAAATATATCTATTTCATTGCATATCAAAAGTATAAAGCCAAGAAAATTTTTGACTTGTCCCTTTTTAACCAATCCCAATCCACTTTTGTTATCCCAATCCTTGACGAGACAATGCTTGAGCCTGAATTTGAACAAGAAAATTTAGATCAACCACCCCTAAACACTTATCCTTCTTCCTTCAAACTTCCACAAGATAATGAAACCAATCTTGTCATGCCCCCTCACATAAAACAGGTTTATAAAGAAAAAGAGAAAGTGATTGACCCATCTCCTTCGGTTTCTTCCCTTCTTTCCTCTCAAGAAGAAAAGGAGCCTATGGTGGATCAATCTGCTCTTACACCTCAAAAACTCCAAAATAGAATAAAAAGAAATCGTGGTGCTAGGGAGCATAGGCATCGTCGTCTACTTGCTCATTAGTTGCAAACATAAGCAAACAAAGAAAATCAACCTCCACCTTTGACAGAAGCAATGTCTGACCAACCTCCTCAACCTGACCCTCCTCAAGATAGTACAGTCCAACAATCAAAGCAAAATGATCCAATACAACAACCACCACTCTTGATACATCCTTCATTGGAAATTACCATTCCTCCCCCTATCGTGATTAATCTCGATGATGATGAGGAGGAGGAGATCTCTAAGATGGATGAAGAGGTGCATAATGATTTAAACTCTTTATTTTCATCTTACATGATCTTAAATGATAAATCTCTCACACCAAGTGAAGAACATGGTACATCTTCTAGTTCAACACTTGGAATTCCCCCATTGTATAGTCAATCACCCTCACAATACACCAAACATGACTAGGAGGTGGATGACCTATTAGATGGTTGACTTGCACTCACCTTACTAGCCTTTTTTCCATGTTTTCTCTTTCTTTGGTGTTTCTATGTGTGTATCATGTTCCCCCATAACGTGCATTTGATGTTTTATCTTTCTCTTTGTGTGCACATCCTCTATTTGTACCTCTATTCTTCTATATGTCATACATTTCCTCTTTCATTTTTGTTTTGTGTTTTCTTTTTGGCGATAACACAAAGCATTGAGACACCCTATGTCTCTTCCATGTTGACCCAAAAGGTCCTTTCATTTTCTTTTTTACTTTTTGTTTTTTGTTTTCCTTTTGGGGATGACACAAAGCGTTGAGACACCCTATGTCTCTTCCATGTTGATCCAAAAGGTCCTTTCATTTTCTCTTTCACTTTTTGTTTTGTGTTTTCCTTTTGGGGATGATGCAAGGCATTGAGACCGACATGTCTCTTTCATGTTGACCAAAAATATTTTCATTTTATCTCACCTTTTTCATTTTCTTTTCACTTGTGTTTTCCTTTTGGGGACGATGCAAAGTGTTGAGACTGCAATGTCTCTTCCATGTTGACCCAAAACAAAATTTATTTTCTCTTTTATTTTTGCCTCTTTGTGTCATTCTTCTAGTTCTATGTATTTTGGGGAATGATGACAGTTCCGAGCTCTTTAACCAAAACATTGCAACAATGAACATACTGACCCAAAATCCATAGATCCCTTATGTGTTTTGTGTGCAACCCTCCTTTTCTTATTCGTTTACATGAAGCGACCTTACTTGGAAACATATGACTTGACATAGAGGCTTTCCAAGTTGGCTCTCATGTCTTGTTGCATTTTTTTTCATTTGCTACTTTAAAGTAATTTCTCATAGAACGGTGTGTAGCAATTCCTTTAAAGTGGGGGCATACAAATTGGCATTATCCATTTGCATTTTTTTTTCTTGGTTCTTAGTGCAGCCTCATTACTTTATACAATACGTTTTTCACTTTGTGGATGACATTGGGTATGATGTCCTTCATAAGTGCAATCTATCATAGCATCTTACATTCCTCTTAGTGGCTTGATGGGACACACTGCATTCCCTAAGTTGTGAATATTCTATTCTTTGATTGGACCTCTCTTGGAGGCGTTAGACACAATGTTCCCTAAGTGATAGACCTTGCATGAACTCAACAAGACTCATTTGAACATATTTTTCATTTTACATTTTTACATTTTTACATCTTTGCCACCTTGCATAATGCAACTTTCATTCCTATGGTACCTTTACATTTGTTCATGACTTCTAAGCATACAAAGCTTTGCTTGTCTCATGGAGCATGAACTGACATTGTCCTTTGTGGTGCCTTATTAAAGTTATCAGGGGGTATAACTTTAATATGGTTGAGCGGGAAATCCCATCTAGTGGCACAACTTTTCCCCATAGCCACCTGCTTGTGTGAGCGCATACCAACTGAGCATATGTTCCTCACCTTTTGGGCCTTCTCACCCTACAGAAAATTGGAAGTTTTGTGGCCCCAGAGTGAGTATACTTGGGCTTTCTCACCCGGCGAACAACCATAAGTCACATTGCCCCAGAGTGAGTACACATTTTCTTATTTCAAACAATTAGCCTAGATCTGATCCACAATGAGCTAGAAATATGATCCAATCTTTCATTCTTTTTCATCACCTTCTTGTGTGTTCCTTTGCACTTATGTTTGGTTTGCTTTGAGACTATGATCTTAGGGGCTTGATCATCCCTCTCGATTGATTTTCATCTTACCAACATGTGTGCATTAGGATCCCTCTCTATGTGCCCATTGAGCTACTTTAATGAGAATTTGAAGTAGGTTCATCCTCTCACTAAAGTGGGGGCTTAATGTGTCTCCAAAAAATGTATAGCTGACATTTTTATGTTCACTTAAGTCTCTCTTTTGGACTTTGGCTTGATTTTGTCTAGGTCTAATGTTGTAATGTGGCCAACACATTCACATTATGTCTTGAATCTTTGTGAATCATTAAGACTTCTAAGTTGTCTTGTAAAGGTGTTGTGAAGTGTTGTAACTCATTTTCACACTTTTCTAGGACCCTTTCACCATATAATTCACTTAAATAACTCCTTTTTATCATTTACCAAGTCTTATTTCAAAGTGTTGTAAAGTGTTGTAACTCACTTTCACACTTTTCTAGATTTGTCTTCACTAATTCTTAACCCTTTCTCATGTATAAATGACCCTTTAATACACTTTCTGGTCATTTTTAAGTGTGTTTTTTAGGATACTCCCATTGGACAAAATTTAATGCCCCATAGTTCCCTACACCCACTTAATTTTCTTAAGTGAGACTAAGTCACTAGTAGGGGAGACTTAGTCCTTTTTGGCTCAAAACTCAAAATAATTTTAAATTTTTGGTGGGATTTTGTCCTCTAACCCTTGAGGTCGGTCTGTGATTTGTTATGTTCGGGAGATTTTAGTAAAATCAAGTATAAATAAGGATTTTTCTCCTCATTTTACATCTCCTAATCTCCTACAATCTCTTGCACTTGTTAAGCATTCAATCTTACAAGCAATCCAGAAATCAAGCATTATCAAGTCATCCATTGGAGAACTTCATTGCATATCTTCATTTTTTTATATCAAAGGATTGGTAAGTTTTTGACATTGCATGTTATTTATTTATCATTCTCCTTTAATTTCATAGGGTTTTATTACCAAAGTGGAGTTTGACCAAGGAAAACCCCTATACTCTAACCCTGAACCATTTTCCCCCTTTTGCATGTGTTTTTGCAAACTTTTGTATGTAGATTTGTTAAGAAAATAGGTGTTGAAAAGTGGTCAAGAAGTCTTAAAATTCAATCAAGTCATCACAACCCTAGTTCAAGCTTGGAGAGACATTCTACCCCATTTTCTACAGAATCAAGTGCGGACACCTATCAAGAAAGCAAGTGCAGACCTGTGGCTACCAGATTTTGTCCCGAGATTCCTGAGATTTGTAGGATGACTAAGTCACCACTACTAGCAAATTAGTCTTGCTTCCGGGCCTAAAAAGTGATTTTGAAATTTCTAGATACCATTTTGGCAAATTCTCGTTCCAGCAAAGTTTCCCGAAACTGGGACTAAGTTGCCCCACCTAGCATAAGTGTCCTAGTCAACATTTTCAAGCAATTTTTTAGGATTTCAGAATCTCCCAACATCAAGTCTCAGATTCCAGGTGCACCCCTTTCATTTTGTTTTGTTATTTCATCATTTATTTGCATTTTTAGGCATTTCTACATATCACATTCTGTTTTCTAGCACTTTGCATTTCTTAGGTTTTGCATCATTAGAACATTTACTTTTTAGATCAGAGCATTAGTATATCTTAATTAGACATAATACATCTCATTCACAATAAATTTGAGTGTAGAAATTTGGATTTTTGCCCAATATCTTTCCCCTTTTAGGTGAGAAACCCTAGAAGGGCTAGAAAGACATTTTGATTTTCCAAAATCATTGTTCACAACATGGAATGCATGGATACCTTGTGCTATATAAAGTGTATGAGAGTTTTTTTTAGGTTGTGAAGAAGAATTTCCAAAGATTAGGAAGCATACCAATCAAGGATTGATACAGTATTATTGTAATCTTGTTCTAAGGTTAAATAATACAAGCATTATTGATTTTGGTGGAGTTTTTTCCTGAAAGGGTTTCTCCACGTATATGCTATGTCACTTCTATCTTATTGTCTCATTCTTATACAATCTTCTATCTCTTTCTACAATTGGTAAAATTGATCTAAATAGATAATCATACACAAATAATTGTGACAAGGTACACTTAATTAAATCTATAGTCACATAGGTTTACAAGATTTAAGCTACAATTTCACCTTCAATTTCAACATTTATTTTTCATCTTGCATTCCATTTTCTTTCCAAGTTTATAATTGGTGGTGAACCCCTCATTAGATCACATTCAACTGCTAGAACAACTCTCTTGCAAGATCTCTTTCTCTTTTGAGATCTGAAGGGTTTGTTCTTGAGTGAAAGTTTGTGAAAGTTGCCCCTTTCTACTTGCCCCAAATCAAGGGTGGACGAAGGAAGCCAATTTTCCACCTTTTAGGTTGTAAATCTCATAGGAGAGAAATTACAACACACAACCTTACCAACCCCAAGAAGCAAGAGAAAAAAACTTACGAGGAGTTGAAAAGGATTTTAAGGTTTAAAAAAAGGACCAAAACTTTGGAAGAAGGATAGTTCAAGTTAGGTTCACCAAAATGTAGAGGAGATTCACTACTCCCAAGATGATGAGGTCTCAAGGAGAAAATAGCTCTCAACTACCTCAAAGATCACAACTTAGGGGAAAGGATAAAATAATTATTTTTTCTTATTTATGTTTTATATAGAATTAAGAGGTGAGAGTTCAAGAAATAGGAAAATAAGGTCATAGAGTTCTTATGGATAGTCTAACAAGCTCTCAACCAAGGATGAAAATGTGGTATGCAGATGTCCCTATGAAATTCTAGCATCTCATATGGACCAAAAAATGAGAATGTATCAAAAAACAACAAGGTTACTAAGTATATCTATTTTAATTATAGTGAACTATAAAAATGTGGGAAAAATAATAGAGTACATAATAGAGACTAACATAATACAGACTAAATGAAATACAAAGGATAAAATAAGATAATAAGGAGAAAACACTCACAATGAATCGAGAAATGAAGGATCCAACAAATATTTGTCTCTAATAGCTGCACACATAAGACTGAGGAAAAATGTTGGGGTTGTTTAGGGGCTTACCTCAATTAAATCCCTATTTCTATTTTTCCTTCTCCATGGAAAAATAGGTAGGATCGAGATAGATAAAACATATAAAATAAAAGATGTCTAAGAGAAATAAACCTCGCGAGGAGAACCCCTATCATGAATGTAATAAATGTGTAATAGAAACAAGCCTCGCAAGAAAGAGAACTCCTATCACAAATGTAATATACAAAGATGACATTGCATAAGCAAGATTATATAAATTAAAATAGTAAAAGAGTTTTACCAACAACCTATGATTCTCTTCTTGAGTTGAAGAAGGTGACAAGCATTGTGAGAGAGAACTTCAATAGAGCTTCATTGCAAGGATGCAAGAGAGAAAGAGAATAGAAGAATGATAGAGAAGAGTGATAGATTGAGAGATTGATTGAATGGAAATCCAAAAGGAAGTGTTTGAGGAGGGTATAAGAATACAAGGGTCATCTCAATACACCTACAAGCTAGTAAAGGTGTTACATTTAATTGTAGGAAATAAATGTAATGTCTCAATGACTAATGCAGTCAAGAATCTATTCGAGACATTTGCACGATGTATAGACTTCTAGGCCTTGTGTGTTCGTCTATGATATAATTTTTCCTTAATGATGGGAAATGAATAGTTTAAGTAATTAAGAATTAAATTTAAGTTAGATAAAAAAATATTACATTACTATCTTTAATTTATCTAAAATGGAGGCTTGTGTGATGGGTATGTGCAGGATCATGATGGGCCAAAAAGTGGCGATATGATGGGTATGTGGCTAACAACTTTTTTTTTTACCAAAAAATAATGAAATAAAAAGGGGTTTTAAAGGAGATTCTTAGCTTTACACCAATATAAATTATTTTTTTTACTTTGAATTTAATAAATAATTATAAATTCATTTTCTATTTGAATTACGATTAAAGTCTTGATTGATAGGTTGATTGAAAAACATCTATAGCTTTCAAACAACATCACATTTTTTGAATCTGAAACATGCGTCACATTATATGATTCACATACTATAAGATTAAATAAAAAAAATTGAATTTCTTGAAGTTTGGACTGAATTACGGTGGTTAGACATACAAGTTTTATATTTTTTAAAAGTTGTAATAAAAAAATCATAATTAATTATTTTCTTGGAAAAAAATTACAAAAAAATATGCATCACATCGAGACATGAGTCCTCTACTTATATCTAAAATATTATAATTTTTTTTTATCATTTTATTGTGGTTAGGGTGGTCAGACAGACACCTACTTCTTATTTTTTCCCTAAAATTTAAGTACTATTTCATTGAAATTTCAAATTTTCACCAAATAAGTTTAAAAAAAAAAATAAACCTAGTAGTTTAGAAACTAAATTCAATTTGTTACAGATTTTGTTCTTACATATTTTTGAAATAATATAGATAACTTATTCAAATTTTTACATCAAGTTGCCCAACTCTGATTTTTCTAAATTTTTTGCCACTTAAGGGCCCGTTTTTTCCATGATGATCCTGCACATACCCTGATGTGAAATTGCATAATATGCAATTTTAGACATTATAGGAATGCAAGCATGTTATGTAGACATCTCTATGTCACACTATCATCTACAAGAATATTTCTAAAATTTGACACACATTCTCAAATATATATTATACTATTCAAATATGAATAATAATATTTCTAATAAAAATATTATAATTTGTAGTGTCAAAAAATGTCGTCGGTGATATTTTCACACTTGTTTGGGCCCTCCTTGTAAAACTGAGCCCAATGATGCCTTGATTTAGTGTTGTAATGTGTTTGACACATTCACATTAGGTCCTGGGCCCTTCTAAACTAATGAACTTAAATGGTACCTTGTTAGAGTGTTGTGAAGTGTTGTAACACACTTTCACACTTTTCTAAGGTTTTATTAATTAACTAAACCTAATAAACCTCTTTTTATCCAAAATGTACCTTAATCATGCCTTATTTAGAGGGTTGTGAAGTGTTGTAACACACTTTCACACTTTTCTAGGGTTGTCATTAACAATTGGGCTTCATTATGCTTTGATTGGCCTTATTTTGCATCAACAAACCTCATTTAATGCATCTTTTCAAGGATAATCCCGACACAAATCAATACACAATCATAATTCAGGTGTTTTCAGCTTGTGTGGCCTAGATTTAGTAATCTGGGACTCATTCACCACCTTGGTTGAATGAGTCCCACCTAGGTTTTTGGGTCCCGAACCTAATTTCACACCTTTCTAAGCATTTTTAAAAATGGTCCAATAAATTATGCCTAATGGAAATCATTTTCCACCTTGGGAAAATGAATCCCGTGTGGCCCAAAATCAAAATTAATTCAAATTTTTGGCAAGATTTTATCCTTCTAGATCTAATGTCGGCTTGTGTTGTAACTTTGAGAATTTTTGCATAATTAGGTATAAATACAAGTTTCTTTCACTCATTTTTCATCCCAAGCATTCAAGTGTTCATGCATTCACAAGAGAATTCAAGAGCATTCAAGGGAAGAATATCAAACATCTTAGACCATTATTCAAGCATCAAACATCATGTCAAGGACTTCATGCATCATGTTTGTTTTTGAGCGAACAATTGTGATGCACGATTTTACGATTCAAGCTAGCATTTCATTCAAGATCTATCATATTCAAGCAACATCCATGATTGTAGCCATCTCATACATGTTTGCAACCTTCTATTACTAGGGTTTGGTGAGTTGCAACATCATATTATGTTCATTCATCATTCTACATTCCTATTTCATTCTATTTCAAGGTTTGATTACCAAAACAAGGTTTGACCAAGGTAAACCCCTATCCAGTAACAAAATAAAAAAATTCCCTCTCTTTAGTGTGTGATTTATAGGTTTAGATTGAAGACACATTGAGTAGAAAGTTTGGAGAAAGCTAAAAAAGTGCTTCAAAGTTGTCAAAGTTGTCATTAAGCATTGGAGAACATTGGAGGACACATACAAGTTGATTTATAGAGATACAGATCCAGAAACCTGAAGAAGCAGATTGAGCAGACTGAGAAGATCAGATTCAAGTCCTAAAGTTTTAGAAAAGCCTACCTAGACTTATTCGCTACTTTTGGCGAATGAATCCTAGTTTAGGTCAAAATTTAAATTTTTTTAGATTTAGATACCCATTTGCTAGATTCTTGTTCCCGCACAAAAACCTAGATTTTGGAATGATTCACACAGCCTGGTGAATGATTCCTAGCTAGCATTAAAGTTAGAATTTCTAGCATTTCAGAGCTCCTTCCAATCATCTTTAGATCTTTAGGTGCACACATTACATCCTATAGCTTTCTATTTTGTTTCATTTGCATTTTTTAGGTTATTTAGTGGAGGATTATATTGAATTAGGGTTAAGCATCTTGAGTTGCATTTCATTTTTCTTTCCAAGTCTTAACTTGGTGGTGAACCCCTTATTTAGTTTACATTTAGCCCCGAGGACATCCCTATTGCAAGATCTTTTTCTCCTTTGCATTGAGATCTCTAGGGTTTTTTTCTTGAATGAGAGAGAGTGAAAATTGTCATTCTAGGTCCTAAACCCTAGAAAAAGCACAAAATTTTCCACCTTTCATAATCTATTATTAAAGTGCAAACTAAAGTGACTACAAGTCATAGTGTGAAATACACAAATATAATTTTTAATGCCACATTTCTATTCTACAAAATATAGCTTGTTTCAAACCTACCTCAAAAATTATTAGGGTCTTTCCATCTTTCCCCTAGTCTTGTATTGTTGGGGTTTTTGGGAATTCATCAATGCTCCATAAGCTACTGAGTTAGATACATCTGCAAAACCATTGACCACAAGCTTTGACAAACCATTTGTAACTATTGCTATTTTCATCTTCTATGTCTATAGATCATAGTTTTGATTACCATAAATTGTTGCTTATTTCCAACTTTTACTATCATGTCCAACAAGGCTTATAAATTTGGGAGAAGACTATCCAAACCCACAAAAATAAACCCCTAGCATTGATACCAACTTGTTGAAAGAGGTTTAAGATAATTATAGAGGCTATGGCTTTATTATCACTTAAAATAAACACAAGGACAAAGAACTAGAAATGAGAAAAATAAAACAAAATTTATATTTCTATTGATAAAAAAAATTACATTGAGAAAAATTATTCAAACTAATAGAGAAACTTATTTGTTCTCTACTAGTATAGAGATTCTCCTATTATGTTCCTTCTAGGTCTAATGCCATTTTATCCCTTTTTTTGGAGTGTACTCTTTTTGTAGTCTTTAGCTAACAATTATGACTTTCTTTAGAGCTATTGTCAACTATTTTCTCCCACTTGAGCTACCTAATACTACACTTATTTTCCTTCTCTTTTATGGGAAGGGTACTACTAGTTGTTATAGCTAACTTCGTGCCCCTTAAGCTTTTAAATGATATGTTGGATTTCGACAAATTTTTTGGGTTCCTTTGTATGCAACTTAAGAGCTTATAGCTATTATTTCGGCTTCTATGTAGTTACAACAAATACAGGAGGATTCATTATGTACACAAAGGTCAAAAGTGGTCATTTCAAGGTGTCATCCGATACATATTCTCTTTTCCTCCAATAACCATTCCTTTTCACCACCACAAAATTTGCACAATTGATCCAATACATAAACACAAATGTCCTAGTAATCGTGTGCTATTGATGCCAATAAAATTGCACAACTCCAATTAATTACTTTTTTTAACTACTGATTATACAAATAGACAAGGATTGGTACATTTGAAATTCTTTAATGGACTTTAATTAACATGTATTAATAAACAGTTATTAGAACATTGATGATAACTGAAACCTTTCCCATATTTTTTTCACTTAGAACTATTATTGCTATAGTTTCTATTTTTCCCTCGAGAACTACTGTTACAAAGAAACAATATTTTTGTTTGTTGTCTCTACCGAAATTACTACTCATAACACCCATTCAAAATACAACCACGAACTTTCAATTTGTCAAGCCAAATTACATTTAAAAATGTAGCTAGCGTAAGAGGCCAAGGAGGGAGTAAGAAGATCCCAAAAAGATTTCTGGCAGAATTTCATTTAATTCTATACAACTCAAGATCACAAAAATCCAACAAATAATATCCATTAGACTTTTGACTTACTTTGTCTTCTTCTTCTTTCTTTATTTTACTTAGATGCCTTTCTTTTGTCATTAATTGGATTGTTGGTAGATATGGTAGTGTACAACTTAACTTCTGTATAATAGATCCGTGCCTCTTCTTCTATCAAGACAATTCAAAGCCTTTGATGAGCAAATCACCATCATTTGTTTATTTCACTCAGTTACATTTTGGTTACGGCGAGTTATCTCCACATTCTCGAACTTCTGATGCGGTGTGAAAGGTTTGCAAAAGTAAGTAAAGGGGTGCGATGTGCGTTAAAATTCAAAGGATTATTTATGACGGCGTGCGTAGAACACATACTAACAGATACGAAGAAAGGCACGTTATTGTGGAAGCGGCAATTGAAGACTAAAGGAAGCGCCGCCATGAAAATTGGCAGCTCATTAAAAATGATATTTCCAGACATATTTCACGCATAGGCCTAGGCCTACCTACGAAAAGCTTTCTTGGCTACTGGAAAGAAGGCCCATCAGAAAATACTCCCTTGAAAGGCCTTCACAGGATACGGGTCGACTTTTCCTATCGTTGTCATGTTCAATATGTCAGGACAGTTAGAAATGGTAGATGGAAAATATCAAAATGGAAGAATTCTGCATAACGAGATAGAAGATAATTGACGGTTCTATCAGGAGATGGAAATAGCATGATACAGTGCGAACAGCAGACGTCGAGAGCAGCGGCACAGAGTGAAATTCAGAGCACTCGTTGGTTTTAATCTAATATTTGCAGAGCACGAAGAAAATTCTAATTTTAAATAGAACTTGTGGTTCACTAGGTGTTGTGGCTCCGTGGACACACAGTGTTGTGGTTATGGTAGTTAATTGCTATAGGTGAGTTGGTTGTAAGCGGTTGATGCTAGTGCGGGGCTGGTTGATGGCAGTTGATACATAGAGGTTGAATGGTAGGTGGAAAGGTTGATAACATGTTGGTAAGGATGGTGGTATTCAGAGGAAATGCGCAGGAATATAATGATGAAAGCATCTCAATTTAGGTTATGATATGATAGATACATCTGGTGTGAATGAGTTTTGTTTTTATTGAAGTACAAGTCATAATTTAAATGGATAAATTTTGCAATAATAACATGAAAAATAATCATTAACAATATATTGAAAAAAAAAAAAAACTTTTTTAAAAAAAAATATAAAGAACCATGTTTTAAATCCCCAGTAATATCAATATTACAAGCAAATTATATTATATAGCTTTTCATTGTGGTGAGTAGAAGTAGATACTTCCTATTTTCACAAGTGTTTAGAAAATTTGAAAAGTTAAACATTATCTTCCATTGTCATGTATGGATAGTCACCATTGAGATTGATGATATTTATTTGAGAACTCAATAAAAGAGAAATTTGATGGTATTGTCATGTTCCCTCAATAAAACTTTAGGTTCTAAAAGTGATTTACGTAAGTTAGGTAGCTTTTACAATTTAATTCTAAAAGTGATTTATGTAAGTTAGGTAGCTTTTACAATTTAATTTATAGTTTTAATCTGTTTAAATTTGAGAGTAGAGTCGAATCCGAGACTAATAGGAAGCAAACGCACTGTCCAAACCAACAATACTACCAATTCAGACTTAAATTTCAAATGCTTTTAAGAAAGAAATAAGATATGGATGTAATGCAAAAAAAAATAAAAAAATAAAAAAACAGTTGATGTTTCACAAATTTCTTCAAATAGTAAAATTACAGACATAAAAAATATAAGTCATGGATAAGTATCCTGTTAACAGGCAACAGGGGGATCAACTTAATTCCAGGTGTTGAGTACCTGGAACTAAAACATATCCTCCGGAGAGAGAGAGTCATTACAAGATTAAGAACTTGTATAATTTTTTATATAATAAAACAACCAGAAAAGCTTAAATGATTGGTGCGTTGTGGTCTTCATATCAATCCGTGGCCACCATGAATGCCAGAACAGCTAAAACCTGTACAAACTGCTGTATGAAAACGCCTTGGTCATGGTTTCGAATCCTCTGAAGCCACAATTGTTCTCGCACAAAATCTCTGACCTTTGGTAATGTCTGCCTAACGAATCCTCTTAACATCTATTCCAAACGACTTGTACATCTCCACAACTAACTTATCATTAAAATCTTCAATACGCTTCCCTGAAGATCGCTGCGTAACTCTTTGTTGGGCATGATTGAGGGACATGTAGACATACCTATCTTTTATTTTGAGAAGCCATGAGTTTACAGATAATTTAACTGCTGAGTTCATAGATCTTATCCTGATCTTTGGCAGGAGTTTGATCTTCCAAGCCATCTTTCCTTGACTACCTCCCAACCTGGCAGACTTCCAACGCTTTCTTCCTCCATTAAGCCGTTTGTAGTTTCTCCTCTGCATAAATCTGCTAACAGAGCTGAAAAATCCCATCATATCTAGGATCCCAGCCATGCTCTTATTTTCCTTTGAGAAAGTTAAAATCTTTTCTTATGTATAGATATCTAGGGAGGCCACATGGAGGACATAGATGAGTGATTGATTTTCCTCTTTGACCATTTTGTCAGTGTAATAGAAGCCCACGATATTGAATTACAAATGGTTGTTGGAAGCCCACAATATTGAACTACAAATGTTGACCAACAACCAGATAAACCTCATTTCAAGATAAAGATTAAAATATGCCACGTCTTAGGGAGACAAATATTTCAATGGAAAAACATCAGAAAATGAGATCTAACCTTTGAATGAGAAAATTGTGAGAGCAATGATGTTGATTGATTCCTAACAGTTTCAAACAAACATGTAATTGGGCCGAATTCATCTAAAGATAAAATCATACGGTTTCTATATATCGGATGTATAACATGTTATTTAAGTCGGTTGTAGTAAAATTCATAGTCAACAATTTACCATCAACAAATTCACTTCCAACCATTCATCACCACACAAATTCATCTCGTGAAAAATTCACCACCAACAATTCATATAATATTGCTGGCAGTGAATTTTCTACAAAATGAATTTGTCATAGCGATTATTGTTGACAGTAAAACCATTTAAGTCATATACAATAGTGTCCACCTAATAAAAATATGCTTCATTAAGAATACAATGTTGACATAATATCCAAACCTGGTACGTTCGTAAAAGCTATTGACCTGTTTTAAGGCGTCATAGCTGACATATTATTGTTCTAGACAGTTGCAGATCGTTTTAAGTCACTACATGAACATATAAAATCAAAACATTGTAATTGTGGCGTGTTTTATATGTACCTACTTTGAGGCTTCTATCAATGCCTTTCGTTTACTGATCAGCTAAAGTTAGGCATGGCAGCTACTTAGACTTTTTTCATAAGCCACGTTAGTGCTATTTTTCTTATAATAAAAATAAATTAATTTTTTATATTTGTAATGATCGATAATAATTTTTGTGTTATTTTTCATGTCTTTTTTAATATATTTTAAGGAGATATTTAAATATATGATATTCTTTTGTGTGAAGTTAGATATATTTATTTAATTTTTATTGGTATATTTTTATGTATATAATCACATTTTATTCTTATGTTTACACATTTCTTTATATTCTATCCATGCATTAATCTCTAGATAGCTATTGTCAGCTTTGATCCAACTCATATAAACGGAAGATTTAAATGATACTTCAAATTCATAATCTTCTTAGGCAAAATTTTACCACGTAGCATAATTAAATGCAACTAAATGTATTTTTTTTTTTTTCGTTTTTCCCTCCTTGCTAGACATATATGTAGGTTTTACATAGTCTATTTGTTAACTGATGAATGTAATGAAAAAGTGAGGACAAGTGCATGCTTCATTGTAGCGATAGGTTAGATAGCCAGTAAACTAGAGGAGCATATTTTTGGTATTTTATGAGCATAAGAAAGAGAAGCAACTCTATGTATTAGTTTCATATGTTTCATGATCTTTAAATATAATAAAGTTTGCGTATTTTTGAAATATAAATATTTGTAGCTCATCTCTATTTTTATCTCTGTATTTTTATCAATGTTTTGTTTTGTTTTATTTTTCATTACACTCCTATTTTTCTCAAACATAAAGGATATTAAAGCTAAGGAGTATCTAGCATAAAATTTAACAATCAACAGTGGGAGCTCCAAGCACAAGCTTGAAAAACCCACAAACTTCTTAGTTCAATGAAAGAACTATGATTACTCATCACTCATAATGAAGGCACTATTTTTTTCTCAAGACATATGAAAACTTATTGAAAATGGTTACCTAGAACTAGCAGATACAACATATAATGCACTAACTCAAGAAGAGAAGGATTTAATAAGGGATAACAAAAAAGAATCTAAAGCTCTCTTTTATATTTTCCAAGCAATGCATGGAAGCATCTTTCCAAGAGTTGCAGGAACAAAAAAAATCAAAACAAGCATAAGACATTCTACAAATAACATATCAAGGAATGGCCAAGGTGAAGACAATAAAATTACAAATATTAAGAAGAGACTTTGAGTCAGAATTAGTAGATTCATTTTTTACATAAATTATTAGACTAGTAAATAAAATTAGATCTCAAGGTGAGACACTTGCATAAATAAAAGTGGTTGAAAGTATTTGATCCATCGATGGAAGGTTGAAGTAACAACTTCTATTGCATTGATCCAAGGATGTCCTAGAAGGATATGGCATGGAAGGTTGAGATCAATGGTGTGCAATGGGGTTGTTTCATAGTTGGCCCTATTTTCCCCACTGCTTCTCGCTCTATATTATTATATGCCTTGATATTAATAATTCTTTAACCAAATGCCTATTTTGAATAACCATGATTTTTTATCAACCTCAAAGTCAAAAAGTTTAGGACCAACTCATTATCTTTAAGCACTCTCTTTACATCGTGTTTAGTGACAATGATTTCAGTGTACTAGGGGAGGTTATGAGATGGATATACATGGCACATGTCACATTAATTGAATGTGATATGATTGTTCAAGGACAAGCACCCAATGAGATCCTTAAGTCTCGATGGATTGATATTTTTCGAGAATCTTTAATCTTTCAAGACTTTTTTCAACAGGTCTTTGTGAACATTAGATAAGTATAATAAGTAGTAACAAAAAAAAAAAAAATATAAATAACTTGATAACAGTCCACACATTCAGTACTCCAACAACGTCAAACAAGATTTATGGGCTCTCAAAACCATTATCCACAATCCTGGATATTGCACCCAAAACCTCATGCCAAAGTTGCATTTTCGACCTAGGTTTAATGAAGCCAAATCATAATAAGAATGCGGGTATTTAAGAACCGAGTCTAAACGTAGGTTTCCGCTTCCTCACTTCATCCTATGCTAACCGTAGTAGGGTATTCCCTAAAGCTCATGCAGGACAATTAAGGAGAACTAAAGCACGGCCTGCACATAGGAACCTCCAAAAATAAAATCGCTAATCTTCACGATCCAAACATGCAAATAGAAGAGATAAGAAAAGCATTCACGCATATAGCAACAATAAGTAAATGTGAGAGAAAACTATACATCCCTTTATACGAATTATTTAAGATTACCAATATTGATTAAATCATAATAGAAAGGAGAAGATAATCATTCTCGAATCATAAGTGCTTCGACATACAAAATAATTGCAACACTGCAGCCGCGGTAGGTGTTAGTTTCTAAAAGAGATCGAACCACACATAACAAATACTGTAATTGTCATTGTTATTTGGTTAGCCGGGCCTGCCCGCCCATTTCTTCAAATTATTAACTTGGAATGATAAATAAAGAATGTCAGTTTGACGCCCTGGAAGCTATATTACATGAACTTGCTCTGAGTGAAATCGACAGTTGTTTCATCGGTTCGGAAGGCCTTGCTCAATACACCATCTGGGATAGGAGGATTTGCTGCAAAGAGAGAATTGGCAGTAGCCTGAACTCCAGGATTCTGGCTGCTCAAGGCAGCGATGGCTACTGCATTTCCACGCCTCACATTCTGTTGGAAATGTAGCAATCTCTTGGGAAACATAAACACGTCTCCTTTCATTAACACCTTGCTGTAAAACTTGTTTGTAGTATCGATGAACCCCGCAGACAGGTGGCCTTCAAGCAAAACCAAGATTTCTGTAGCTCTCGGATGGGTGTGAGGAGGATTAATTCCACCCACAGCTTAGTCTATGCGGACCAACGATATTCCCAGTGTGTTTAGCCCCGCAATCTGGTTAACGTTTGCCGCTGTTACGTTAGAGCCTACAGCGTTGCTTGTATTTCCTTTTCGTCCCAGACCTCTGAAGAAAAAGTCCTCTGATGAAACCATTTTGGAATCCTTGCAAGAGAAGCCGTTCACCAAAACTGTACATATTGAGATTGATATTTGGTATGTACTTTTACATGCACAAAGAGAGCTAACAAAAGAAACACAAAATTCCATGCATCACACTCCACCTTGCCCTTGTTGTCTGCAACGCAGAAATCTTCCAAGGAATCGGGATCTGCTCCCATCACATGGTCGCCGCAACCACATAAAAATACACACAGAAAAATGAATCTAAAGCGCAAGGAGCTCGCCATTTCTTTCAAGAAGAGCGTATGAACTGAGAGAACACTGAGAAAGAGAAAGAGGCGCGAATGTGATCGAACTGCAATTCATGACAACATTATATAGTGGAAATTCTGAAGGAGATATACAAAGTCACGTCGGCAATAGCGCGTAAAGCCTTTTAATATCAATCAAACACCGCCCTCGCTACGATATACCACAATCCTTTCAGCACATCCTTCCAAAAGCTAAAAACAATAACCTCGGATGAGTAGCTTCGGCCTCGTTACCATATAAAATTTTGAAATTCAATTTGCCAAGCGGAGAATAAATCCAAAATTTGCGAATTTGGTTATTTGTTTAGACCAGTTCAAGTATATCAGGGTGTTTTATGACTCTCTCGGTCAACGATTCCCACTGGTAAGTGATCGGCTTTTCATCAGAAGTTTACCCGTGTTTCTCAATTTCTATAAAATATAAATTTATGGGCGTTCCCTATTGGAAGCGGGGTGAGTTTGACTTCAGCAATCTCATTTGAATATGATGCAAGACGACTGAAACCTGAATCGTTTTTTTAATTTCGTTTCGGATCATGTTTTTGCAGTCTTTTCATCGGTTTTTATTTGTGTAATATTTTGTCTGCAACCTCTGCCCATTTCGCTGGTTCAAACGAAAATGCGGATATTAAAAAACAATGCTTAATTAATCATGAGGTTGTCGGCATTCATTTGTATAATACTCTACGAAGCACATTCCACTACCATTTAGTTGGAGGCTTGCTCTTTTTCATCACCACTACGAAACGACGAGCTTCCTTACCCTCATAATTGACATTTTATATCATATAAAAAAATGTGTGCATTTTCATCTTGGCCACATAATAATAATAACAAATTTGACCTGGGCCTTCTCTCTTTGACCAAACAAAATTGTTTGGTATGGTATAATTCCCTAAAGATGTGTTGTCATGGCTTTCTACTATCATAGAATATGTACAAATGGATTTGTTGAAAAGTCCTTGGAAACTTTCAAGCGAAGGCGATCGGCATGTATAAAGTCAATCTCAGAGACCTTTGCTTGGCTTCTTAATTGTGCCAAAATAGGAGCTCTATAATAGGGCATGACATCTATCACAACATAATGGAAGGAGATTTTCTTAGATGGTATGGATACAATTTTAACTATTAATCTCTCTTCTCTCAATATATATTCCCTTTTATCTCTCTTAGCTTTGTCTCCCTCTACCTCTTGGTCTCTTTATCTCTCTACATATCTCTACATCTCTTTCTCTCCACCCCTCTCTCTCTCTCTCTCTCTCAAAATGTGTATTTCTCTCTATCTCCCTCCTCCCTCTCTGCATATCTCCCCTCTCTTTGTTCTTTATGTCTCACACTATTGTTTTCCTTTATCTCCTTACCCTCGTCTCTCTCTTTCTCTTCACCCATCTATCTCTCCCTCTTTCTATCCCTATCTCTCCCTCCTCCATCTCTCTATTGCAAAATAAGCATGATCCTATTGCTGATGGAGCCTAATTATCTTCCTCATTCAAAGATTTTGTTTCAATCATGTTTGGATCCTTGCAAAAGAATGAATAGTTAATTTGAAGCTATCACTTCTCCTTTGATAGCTTTGTTGCACAAAAAACATCATTTTTTAGATGGCCTAACAATTGACCTCATGTACTACACAAATGTATACAAAAGATATAACAATTTTTTTCCTAATTGACCTTCCATGCCTCTTTCATGTACCCATTGCACACCAAGGTGCGATTGATAGTTATTACAAACCTCTAAAATAATAATGCAAGCTTTTATTTATAAAAGTATTAATTAAAATCCATCAAATAGTTGCTTCCTATCTTTGTATGTTGAAGAATGTGAGTGTCCATGGTAGGAGGTATTGCTGAGTATGTAGCAGAAAAAAGGAGGATCACTATTAATCAATATAAATTTATCATTCATACAAATAGAAAGAAATGAGTATTTTCATATATCATATGTTACAAACATTGAATTATTTTCTTCTATGTTCTTGATGGTTTGTTGGCCGATTGATAAATCTTTAATATCTAATTACAAGATTATTTTAAACATACCAATATGGGTTAATTTCAAGCAAATGTGACCTTGATTCGTACCGAATATCATCATTAAGAAACTATATTTGTGGTGTATAGAATATTATGAAAACAAAATTGTATCACTAATATAATGTATGCATTTATGGTTGTCACTACTCTTTATTGAATTAGGTAGCTACATTGTCTTCCTTTTCTTTTCTGATGTCAATTTTAATTTTCTAAAACTTGCAATGTAGTAACAATATTTTTTTGGTACATGCAGAGATCCTATCAAAATTTGCACCAATGATTTCTAGAATGCAAAAGTATATAGAGGTAATATGAGTTGATGTTGCCTAGAGTGCAAGAGCATGGAGAGGTAATGCGAGCTATGCAAAATAGTAATTCTAATAAAATGCACTCCGATGGAATGTAATGCTTGTAGGATATTCACAAAACATTCTCCTTACCTGATTAAAAATAAACCAATATATATTATTTATAACAATAATCTAATAATATTCTTAGTCATAGATCATTGATGCATAAAATTTGTTGGGTGGATTTGAGAAGTCAATAAGAAGTATAAATTCAAGGAATGAAATTTAATATTTCTAATGACCACATACAAAATTCAAAATTTCTGCACTATCCATTACCATATTCATCTACTAACATTTTAAAATAAAGATTTATATTTTTCATTGAAAAAGAAAAACAACATTTAATCGAAGAGAAAAAAAAAAAAAGTGAGAAGACTAGAAGGACAACTTGGAGATTTAATTTTAAAAGGTGTTGTTAGAATTAGGTAAAACCTATAGATTTTCAAAAATCTAATAATACCTATATAGAGTTGCACTTTCATAAGTGCTTCATCTCTTATAGTAGATTTTCTAGGAGTTATGCTATGGTCAATATTACCCTTTTTTGGCTATCATGCGCTTGCATCAACCTTTGTTGAATCTTCATTACTTGTTATTATATTTCTTAAATAATACCTATTCCTATAGAGCATTATCTTCATCCCATGCCTATCTTAGTGGTATTCTACATGCCCTTCTACACAAGGAAAGATATGGTGCAATTCCTAATGTATATTGATGATTTTTTTCATAGGAAAAATCAATTGGAGGTAAGAGATGTTTTTATTGTTTTGTATTATCCATGATGTGAATAATTGGAATGGGAACAATATTAATTGAGCAAAAATAATTAATAGTATCAAAATTATAAATTATAGAAATTTTTATATAAGGCAATTGTGGCAAATGTTGTTTCTAGTATTTGTAGAAAATAAAAAAAGTAATGTGATGAAGAGGATAAGAATAGATAATGGTGGAGAAAATTTGAATAATAGATTCAAATTTTTTTTTGACATTGTGGGTTTTTTTAAAATTACTAATAGGTACATACTCCTTTGTAAAATGGTATTGTTTAAAAGAACAAAAAAACCATAACTGAGATGGAAGGATGAATGTTACTATCCAAGGATGCCCATTTGTTTTTTTGGGTTGAGGCTATTACTATAACAACTCATTGTCTTTAATAGATCTCCTACAAATTGTTTCTAAAATATCACTCTAGAGGAAACAAGAGATGATTTAATTTTAGATTTTAAACTTGAATATGGTAAGGGTTAAGGAGTTAGTGACTTATTGTCTTCTACCAAGTGGATAGCTATTGATGTGGCTAATTGACAAGACCCATAAAGGTATGAAATTAGAATGATTGATAACCTTTGTTAGAGTAAGTGTTAAGGATAATGTAAAACTAGGATAAAAGAGAATGTAGGGAAGCAATCGTAAAGGCAACCTAGATTAGGATTATAAAAGTAAAATGTTCATGTGTTCAATCACTCAAGATTTCAAAAATAATTGAGCTTGCTTGAATTCTTAGAATCTACTAATTTTAAATAAGCACATGCGATTACCTTAGAATCCCCTCTTCCTAATAATTGTATATTTCACTCAAATTACCCTCTAATGTATGATGGCACACTCATAAAATTGAGAATAATATTAAATTCAAACTAATTAAATAAATAATGTTGTTCCATTTGTTCTAAAGATGATCAATTAATGTTCTAAATTTATTTTCTACTAGTACTCTATGCTCTTTATTCCTTGTGTGTGCACCTCCATGTTCTATTATTTGTATAAGTGTAATATATGGAAATCTATTAAAATGTGTATACTATTGAAAAGGAAATATGACAGTTAGTATGTCATGAAATGTGCCCATGTTTCCAACAAATGACCTAAAGTATTCTAAAAAAATTTCAAGTCTTTTGATCAAATACTATAGGTCGTTGGCCAACTGATAGAGAACCAACCTCAATATAGTTACTCTCTACATTGTAGGCTCTACAAAACCTAGATGGGTTTCCCTATAGGGTGTTGAGATTATTTTCAAGGTTGTATCATAGCACCTAGTAGATGCTATTATCACACCTTATGACAATCATTGGTTAAAGTATGGTAAAGGTATAGATGCAGATCTAGTGCCATTACACTTATGTGTGAGAGATGGAACAAATCCTAAATAAAATAAAATAAAAATTAAAGAATATAATTTAGCAATTTTTAACTATCTAAGTTGTGATAATTCCAAGAAATTGACCAATGCCTATCATTAGGCTATAGAGTCACATATCATGCATGTTATATAGTAATGCTATAACACAACTTGATGATCTACTAAGTGTGTGTCACCTTATGACGACTAGATCACTACGAGCCTGCTATGCACCCATATTTAAGAATCCATCTAAAAGAACAACACTCCTATTCTCATGCAAAAATTTACACAACTCATTGAATGGAAAACAAACAAATAAATTGTTCAAATAGCATTTATATACTTGAAAAATTTGCATAATCCTTTATTACAGGAGGTTAAATGTAAGAATTTGGGTCCACGAAGAGGGGAAGTTTCGGAAAAAAAAAATCTCTTAGAAAACGCGTACGAGTTATTAAAAAAATGCGTATGCATTATGCTTGGGTACCCGAACCTAAAAAAAGTGTATTCACTAAAAAACACGTATGCATTTTATAACATGTACAAGTCATTTATTTTAAAAATAAGTACCTTTTAAAATTTCTATGCGTTTCGTAATGCAAAATGCATACACGTTTCTAAAAAGTATTTTTTTTAAATAATCAAGAAAATAAAGAACGAATATGCGTTTTGTAAAGCATATGCATTTTTAAAAATGCATACGTGTTTTTAAAATTTTGAATTCCCAACCCACATGGTATCTTGGTTTTAGGCTCAGAAAAGGCTTGACAGCCCAACCCTTAGCCTTTGACCTACAACTAAAAAACTAAGGAAGATTGAAGAAGAATGTCCAGCTTTGGCAATATCGCTGATGGACTTTTCTTTTGAATCAATCTATAAAATTAAAACCCATTAGAGAACACGATGTCTAGTTTCCAAATATATAATTTTATTAAGATTGGATTATATTTGTTATTTTTTAATTAATTTTTAAGCAAACTAGTCCTTAAACTTGAAATATCAGTTTTTTTTTGTTTTTTAATAACTTTTTTTTGGTTAAGTTTCTTGTAAAAAGGTTATATGGTATCAATCTAACATTTCTCTACACAATGAAAAAAAAAAGACAAAAAAAATGTTTAGTTTAGGTCCAATTCTGTTGTTCGTACACGATTTTTAAAAACAACAATTAAGGCCAATAAAAATTCAATAAAAAATGAATTTAAAAAAAATTACAAAAAAAATTCCTCATCAATCTTCATGTTGTTTTCTCTCTTTCCCCAAAAGGAATTAGCAAAATACTTTTATTTGGGTCAAAAAGTGGTGTCCATACACGTGCATGGTATGGTAAAAAAGCAGACTTTTAAAAAGTGGTTTTTATACATCCCTATCAAAATTTAATTTTTATCATCTCGGTATTTGAATAAATTATATATTTGGAAACTAGATTCAAAATTATAAATTTAATATTAATGACTTTTTTAAGATTCATTGTGTAAACGCCTCAAATTTTCAGTCCAAGTGTGACAAATTCTGAAAAACAGCAACACTTCCATTTTTTGAGATTTTTGTGAACCTAACTTCTTGCAATAGCCCATGATTCAAAAACTATAGTAGTATATATTCATATATATTATAGATCATATTATAGCAGAACTGTAATGTAATGAGTGGTAGATAAGGTCCTTTACTTACTATAGACAAAAACTACTCTCCTCTTTACATGACCCCTCTTCTCCCAAAAATACAAAACCATTGAAATAAAAACAAAAGTTGTCTTTATAAATCAAGCATAACTAAGATAACACATCACACCCATCCCTAGGTGGAAATGAAAATAAAATTGACTTTATGTTTACAATAGAATTTGTAAATGTGTGTTGAATTCCCATTGATAGGTGGATCATACCTTGACATGAAGAAAGGGTGGCCAAGTTGCAAAAGATCCCTTGAAATAAGGAATAGAGGATGATAGGAAGCTTCTAAAGTGACTTAAGATGTTCTAGGAAGCAATAAATAAGCATTGAATTCATACCCACCAACCTACAAGACCTAGACAAGTGTTCATGATGCCATCTTGTAGTGTATAACCTTGAAAATAGTAGTTGGAGCCATTTCAGGCATCAAGGACGACTCTTGTGTTGAAAACATGCCTCATGGAAGCATTGTCAGAGTTTTGGACTCAATCTTTGGATCAAACCAATGAGTAAGACATTAGAAGCCTTGTAACTACGAAATGATATTTTTGTTAGGCATCGAGCATCAAGGATACCATGGATCTTAGGTTTTCTAGCTCTCTTCCTAATAGTTTTTATAATCAACCCCCTATGGATCAAACCATGCATACCTCATTTCCCATGACTTCACTTCCTACAACCAATGTGCATAATGTTAACACCATCCCTACCATCACTAGTTGTACTCAAGCATTGGGGTGTAGCAAAATCCAAGGTAGAACTTCAAACCTCCTTCTACAATACCCATTCCCATCCTTACATACACTAGTACTCAAGTTACCACAACAATCAAACCTACTAGTGACGTGAACACTTCCTTAGGTATTTCCATTGGGAATCCTTCTAGTTTTGTGCATTAAAATACAATATCTCCTCAATCATCCTCCCTCACAAGTTTAAAATTCACTTTCCCTCGGAATACACACACCACTCCACCTTATTCCCCTCCACATTACACTAACAAGAATGATGGCCTCAATACACTTTTGTAAAGCATGGCATCCCTCCAACAACAAGTTGCAACTCTAAATCAAACCAACAATGGTCAACCTTCGCAATACATCAAAACCAATATGTTATCCCTTGAGATATTGAGAGAACAAATGCCGCAAGGTATAGAAGTTCCCCTATTTGAGAAATATGGAGGGAAAGGAGATCTTGTTAGCTATGTTTATGCTTTTACAACCCTATGTAGTGATTTCATCTTTGAAGATAAGATCTTGGCTAAACTATTTCCTATATCCTTGAAGGATACTACTTTAGAGTGGTTCTCTTCCTTATTGAATAATTCAATTAGTTCATTCAATGAGCTTGTTGATGCCTTTTACAACCACTTCCACTTCAGCTGGGTCCTAAGATGACCCTAGCTAATCTAATGATATGTAAACAAAAGGATGATGAAAAAGTGACTGATTTCATAGCAAGATACCAAATGCTTTATTTAGAAATAAACATTAAGATTCCTAATGTCAACCTTCAACGAATCTTTAAATTTCCAACTTACAAAGTGAAATGATGGGAAATAGGATGCTCCACCTTTTAGGAGATGGATCAATTAGGGGACCTATTTCACACCTCACTTTATTAGGAAGCCAAGATCCCTCAACCAAGTAACTCAATTAAGGGAAGGAGAACTAGCAGGGAGATTTCCTAAGGTGTGATTAAACAAAGGGGTTCACCATTAAATGAAGCTTCTAAGGAGAAATACAAATATGAATACACTAAACCCTATGAACTTGGAATATGAAATCAGATCACTAAACAGAAATATACATAAAAGTGCCTGGAGGATCCAAGATAGCTAAGCAAGATCTGAAAACCTTTAAATTTGTTGTTTTTGATGTGCACTGTGACACATATGCTAGTTTGGGTGATTTAGTCCCAGTTTAGGGTTTTTGGGCAGGATCTGCAATCTTCCAAGGACTAATCAAAATCCACTAAAAACTGGTAAATAGCTATATAGGGACTCATACACCCAAGGTGGCATTTTAGTCTCATTATTAGGGTTTTGTTAATGTTTTTGTAGCCTCTAGTGCTCTTCAATAGCTTTTGTCTTATCCAATCTTTGGATCCAAAAAAGTTGAATTCTAATATGTAGGTGAGTTTCTATGAAGATGACAACTTCTTGACACCTTTGACAACTTTCTTCAATCTTGCAAATTTTTCTTCAAAGGATCTTCAAGCTCTAAAACTCCTAGGTATACAAACACGCATCAATAGAGAAAAATGCTGATTTTTTATTGGATAGGGGTTTACCTTGGTCAAACCCTGCTTTGGTAATCAAAACTTGAAATGAAATAGAAAATTATGAAGGGATGATGAATGAACAAATGAAATGTTGCAACTCACCAAACCCTTGAAATAAAGGATACAATCTTATGTGAAATGGATCCAATGGATGTGGATCTTGATTCTTGATCTTGATATGAGATAATTTCTTTGAATGCTTGCTTGAATCATAAAAACCTACATCACAAATGTTAGCTCAAAAACGCATGATGCATGATGAATTTGGCATGATGTTTGAATCTTGAATGTTTCTCCAAATGCTTGATAATTTTCTCTTGAATGCTCTTGATCTTATAAACTTTCCTTAGGAATGCTCTCTTGAAACTATTAGGTGAAATTATGTGAAATAACCTCGTATTAATACTTGCTTAAATGCCAAACTTCCTAAAAATACAACACTACAAGCCAACATCAGATCTAGGAGAATAAAATCTTGCCAAGAATTGAATTCAAAATAGGTCCATGATAAAGAAAAAATCATATGCCAATTGGGGCATATGATTCTTAGTAGCTTAAGCTCGGGACACAAACTTCAAGAAATGTTAAGTTCAATGCAATATTTAGGATCAAGCCCCAAAACCTAGGTGGGACCCATACACTCAAGGTTGCATATGAGTCCCAAATCACTAGATCTAGAACACAACCCAAAACATGAATTATGATTGGTAATTTAATAAATGTCAAGATTATCCTTAGGAAAAGGCATTAAATTAGGCTTTTGGATGCAAAATAGGACCAATTAGGGCATAAAGAAGCCATTTTGTAATAAGGAGGGCCCAAAAGAGTGTGAAAATGTAAAGGGATATATTTTCCTACACTACATTTATCCCCCACTTTAGTGAGAGGAGGAACTTGGTTCAAAATCACACTAAAGTAGACAAACATGCATTAAGAGGGGTCCAAGTGTACCAATGCTAGTGAGATAGGATGACAATGATCAAGAGGGTTGTGCAAGCCCCCAGGATCAAGATTTTATGGCAAACCAACATAAGCACAAAAGAACACACATATGAATGATGTATGAAGCAACAACAAGGTACACACATACACTATCAAAGACAAAAAGAAGAAAGAAAAAAGAAAAAAAGGATGGATCAAGCCTCGACCATTTGTCCAACATGATGTGGATTAGATCTAAGTTGTTTTTCCAAAAAAAATTACAAGTGAAACACGATGCCCACCATGCAAACCAAATTCATGCTCACAAGGGATAGTGGAACCTTGGGTTGTCCACTAGGTGAGCCCCTAGAGACACATGCGCACATAGCCAGTATATGCTCACACAAAAAAGCAAGTGGCTACAGGAAAATCATGCCTAAGTTTGGCTCCTATACACTAACCATACTAAAGCTATACCTCCTGATAAATTTGATAAGGTGCCACACAACACGAACAAAAAGATTCATGAGGAAAACAAAAATTCATATCCTAACACCCATGAGTAAACAAGATGGCTCCACATGCAAGCAAAGTGTGTTATGCAAGGTGGCCATATAACAATTATTATAAATGAAAAAATGTGTAAGGTATGTTCAAAGGAGTTTTACTTAGTTCATGTAGGATATTAACTTAGGGAACATTGTGCCTAGTGTCTCCGAGAGAGGACCAAACAAATAATAGAAGATTCATAGCTTAGGGAATGCATTGTGTTGCATCAAGCCACTAAGATGAATGTAATATGCTAAGAGAGATCACACTCTTGAAGGACATCATGCCCAATGTTTCCACAAAGCAAAAGACGCATCACATGAAGTAAGAAGACTACACAATGAAACATGAGTTGTAAAATAATAATGCCAATTTATGCCCCCACTTTAAAGAAATTGCTAAACACCATGCTATGAGCAATTACTTTAAAGTATCAAGTGATAAATGCTAACAATAAAGAGGACATGAGATCTTATTTGGAAATCCCTATGCCAAGTCATATGTTTCCAAATGAAGTTACACCATGAAAAGGGGTTGCCCCCAAAATGAAATCCCAAAATCACATAAGGGATCCACAAATTCAGGGTTAGTATCTCTTTTCTACAATATTATTAGAGAGCTCATAAATTTCATCATTCCCTAAATACTCATGGAATAGGAAGAATAACACAAAGAGAGTGAAAACAAAGAAAAATATTTTGGGTCAACATGGAAGAGACCTAAATTTCTTGACGCCTTGTGTAATCCCCGAAAGGAAAACACAAGACAAAGAAAAGATAAAATTCTTACGACTCTTGTGTTGAAAAAATGCCTCTTAGAAGCATTATCAAAGTTTCAGACTCAATCTTTCCATCAAACTAATGAGTAAGGCATTAAAATCCTTGTAACCTTGAAATGATATTTTTGTTGGGCATTGAGCATCAAGGATACCACTTACTAAAGAATTAGAATATGAAGAACACTAAATTCCCAAACCTCTAAAAACCTTCTTCTATCAAGCATCAAGCTTTCAACAAAACTCATCGTTGACAAACTAGCAAGTTTTTGAATCATCAAACTAGTAAAACACTTCATCCTTCTCTATCTTCATTATCTATATTCATTTTCTTTCTCCCAAGCCTTTGAAAATTTTCAAAATTGATCTCCCATTTTTCATGAGTCGACGATTCAGTGAACGGGTGAACTCACAAACCATAGAACCATATATCTCTTTCTTATTTGGCCAACAACGAGTTCACAAACGTGTAAACTCACTGAAAATTTTACTTCTCTTCTTTATTTCTTACAAAATTTCCAAGAAATCTAAGGGGAATACAAATATTTTTGGCAGATCAACAAGTTTGTGAACTCACAAACCAGTATTTATGCCAAAAATACTAAGTAAAGAACAACTAATACTTGCAAAGGCAAAAACACTTACCAAATCAGCAAGTTAGTAGGTTCACAAACTGGTGAACTTCCCAAAAAGGTTTTCCTACAAAGAAATTCACTAAAAACCACTAAAAATTGGACAATTTGGCACTCTTTGGCAAATTTAGGCTTGATTGGATTTCAAGAATCGGGAAAAATGGAGGAATGCATGATAAAAATGAAAGAGTGTAAGGATGAGACCTGAATGTCAAAATTTGATAAAAAAAGACTTGGGAAAATGAAAAAGATGAATACTTCATGGATCATGAGTTGGGAAGAATAACTAAGCCTTATCAATAATAAGATAGAGTTAGGAAGTAAGCTCGATTGTGGAAGAACAAAAACTATGACATCGAGTGCCAGAGATTGAGATGAATGTGTACCACATGACAAAGAAAATGGTAAGGAATAAGGATGATGGTCGATATTAGAAGCCCAAAATTTCAACATGGGTATATTTTAGAGGATTTTGTCTGGGCTTCAATGATGAATGGAAAAAAGGGAGAAGAAATCATAAAAGTGATAAAGGTTAAGAGTTAAGTTCAATTTTCTAAGCTTGAAGCTTCTATACTTATGAAATTTGATGGATGATGAAGGGAAATAAGTAGAACTCGATAGAAATAGAAATTTTATGAGAGCATATAGACAACCAAAATCCTAAAAGCTTGAAATTTCAATGCTTAGCCACTTTGGGCTTTCTTTGGTACAATTCATGCAAGGTGACCCATGTAAGATCTCTCTAATTGGTTATAAACATGGAAAAAATGGATATGGAAAAGAAATTATTTTCATGTGCTAATAGTGGATCTAGTTGGGGATAATGACTTCATGAAGTGAAGTGAGGATCTAAAAAATTTTGAGGTGCAGACCATGTGTCAAATCCATTATAGACCAAAAAAAATAAAAACATATTTCAATACAGGTTCCATAAAACCTAGAAAAGGACCCCCATGATAGCTAGACCTCTAGAAAAAATGGCTTTCATGTTCTACCTGAAAGCTTTTGATTCAAATATCATAGTTATGGTACAATCACTTAGAAGCTATACTCTACTCAATGCATATGATCTAGTTGTGAAAGCGGAGAATAGTTTGATTAACGCTAGGAAGCTTCCCCCATGACTATCGATGATGATGTTTGCTAAAATATCTAGTGAAACATAGGAGGTAGCTCCCAGTAGCTTTTCCTCACTTCCAACCACATCAGTCGCACCACCACCTTCAATGTGTGTGTATCTAAATACACAACCAAGCACGTCAGGCTCTTCTTCACTAGTTGTGGATGTAAATGACATAAAAAATATAATGAGAACTTTTGTGAATGAGCTCGTCATTATTAGGAATTAGCAAGTGGTGCCTCCAAAGCCCCCCACAAAAATATCAAGGAGGAAGACCACCCTTCGAACATGATATGTATTAGGGAGCCCTAAGAGGAGGAAACTAGCCATAGGTGTCAAGATAGATAGTCCCTTTAACCACTCTATTGTGTAGATAGTCAAGTCTAGCACAAGAAAGGACTTAGTCCTGAGCTACAATAACCTTCTAGAAGACATAAACAAATGGTGCTTCTTGTGCAATGACACCCACATGCTCCAAAATTTTCCAAGGGAAAATATTCAACAAAAGGTGGTGGAACAAAGAAGCCAAAGCATTCCTCTAGATGCCAAAAGTTATAAGTCCCCAAGATTGAAAATGTTAGATTCAGTGGTCAGATGCAAGGGATGTCTCTGGAGAAAGAACCGGATATCTCTCTTAACCAAGCACTTTTTTCTTGAATGGAGGGAGAAGATTTAGTGCTTAAAAATGAAGTTTTGGCAGCAAGGGCATCACACGTATAGTTGGATTATAATATCCGATCGAAGAGAAGGTTCATTGGGGAACATGTTCCATACATACCATCAACACCACTATCCCGACAACCATAGTGGCCTCAACCACAAATACCACAATTGCAACCAAAAGCCATGGATAAGGTTCCCAGACCACCTTTGATGGACCAACCTTTTCCTAAAGTAAGGTAGGAACTCCCATTCAAACCAAAGGTGCCACCAATTGGAGTGCTCAATGTCGTGGAGCAATTAAAGAATGATCCTACCAATATAACTTTGTGGTAATTTTATCCATTCTAGAGTAGAATACTTTGTTGTGGGATGTATTGAGTAAAGAACAAAAAGCTCCACTACCAAATCTAGCCACACCACGTAGCCAAGATAAATGCAAAATTCTCAAGTCGAATCCTCAATCTTCAAGGACTGCAACATATATGAATGTGGGAAACAAAAAAAATGAGAAAGAGGTATGTAAGCCAAAAACCACTCCTTTCTTCTTAACTCATATCGTAAGGGATAAACTATTACAAAAAAATTTGATAGACTCATGGGCTAGTACTATAGTAATTCCCAAGCTAGTGACCAATGCTCTGAACTTAAAATATGAACCCCTAGAAAAATGAATTATGCAATTGGATGGAAAGGTCTCAACCATAGATTACATTAATAATCTCCCTTTAGCATTGTATTCCTACCCAAGCTAAACAGTCACCCAAGAGGTGGTCATAATCGAAATCCCCCTTGTTTTTGGAATGTTCCTATTAAGATATTTCATAGCAAAAATAGGTGGATAGATAGCTCTTGAATGGTCCCACTTGATATTGATGACTAAGCATGGAGAAAAAATGAAAATTTTGTCTAGAAATTTGCATCCTGAACACATCACAAAGGAATCGATGATGACCTTTGAGGTTTCCCAGACCTCCATTTCCAAGAAAGAGATGTACTATGCAGAAATGATGGAAGATGAAGAGGCCACAAGTGATTGAAGCCCAAAAGAGGAAATCCTATTGAACCAGTTTCTTGTTTCTTATCCTTTCAGTAATTTCAATGCCACCAAACTAGGCACATATGTAATCTTTGATGAAGATTAGGCCCTCCTAAAAATAGTCAAGGAACAAGAGAATCCAATAAAATCTATTAACAATGGCTTATGGAATTTGCACTTTGATGGTGCTAAATGTAGAACGAACTTTGGAGCCAACATCTATCTTGTATCTCCCATCAAGTCAAAGACCCTCAGAGCTTTCCACTTTCAGTTTCCATGTAAGAATAATGACATGGATTATGAAGGAATTGTTCATGGCTTAATGCTAGCAAAATGAATGGGCATTGAAGTGATACAAGTATTCAAAGATTCTGAGTTGGTGGTGAAATAAGTCTTAGGATAGGCAACCGTGAAGAATGTAAGAATTTTGTTCTACTGGACTAAGATGTGGGATCTAATCAACGAGTTTAAGGCTTTCATTATCAAGGTCATTCCAAGGTCCCAAAACACTACCATGGATATAATAGCCTCAATCAACTCATAGTTTGAGCCAACCTCTAAGTCAGCTGAAAGCCAACATGTGATGAGTCATTGTTTGACTGTCTATTCTTGACAATGATCAAAATTGGAAGTTCTTTGAAGATGATGCCTATATTTTTGCATCCCTATGACAATCAAGCACAACCAAGATCCAAAGAGACTAGCGAGGAGAAAATAATCCAGCTCAAAATCAATAAGCTTCTACATGGGGCTTAATTAATCTAGAGAACCTCTTTGACTATAAAGATGCAAGAAACAGTAAATGGAAGTTCCTAGCCAATAAGGAAGACTATGAGGACCTCAATATAGGAAATGGTAGGAAGGTCAAATTTAAGAGGAACGTTCCATAGAAATATAAGGAAAGGTTAAGATCATTATGCACCAAATTGAATGAGGTCATAGCTTATACCTATGATGATCTAAAAGGATATGATCCGAACATAATTAAACACACCATCAATCTGGTCGAGGGGTCCAAGCTAATCTTATAGAAGAAAAGGTAGTTAACCCAAAGGTGGAAGCATTAATGGCATAAGAACTCATGAGGTTAATCAAGTTAAGGATCATATACCCAATTAAGAACTCCATTTGGGTATCTAATCTTGTCCCTGTCAAGAAGAATGGTGATATTTGACTTTGCGTAGAATTTTGAGACCTAAACAAGGCCTCTTTAAAGATCATTACTCTTTGATGGAATAGATCTTGCAGACTGTGGCAAGGTCAAAAATGTTCTCGCTACTTGACAACTTTTAGGGTTATAATTAGGTCTATGTGAAAGAAGATCAACAAAAAATGGCTTTCACCACTAAATGGGGAACATTCACCTACGCAAAGATTTTGTTCAGTCTATCAAATGTGGGTTCCACCTTTCAACTTATAAAGGATGTCACATTAAAGGATTTGATCAATAAGATCATCTATATTTATCTAGATGACTTGATCATACTTTCGAAATCTA
>VDFB02118422.1:0-10146 GCA_007258455.2 Sequoia sempervirens | reverse complement strand
TGAGGGCGAAACTAAAAAGCAAATGAGAATAAAGTCTGTGGCAAGGCAAGCTGGGATTGCCAAAAATTCATTGGATTCTTCAATGGCGCCGGATAATATGGAAGAGAATAGGGGCAAGGAGGGGGAAAAGAATACAAATGGGACTGCTGCTGCCAATGACTCGTCTTTTTCAGAGAACGTGGATTTTTCCCAGATTGCTGAAAACAGGGAAAAGAGCCCGGGATTTTCAAGCGATGAACAAGGTAAAACCCTAGAGTTGCACCTTCCTGATGAAGTTATAGAACTCATTGCTGAAAATCAAAGTAGAACTGTCATTTTGTTCTTTCTCAGAGGAATCCCCACAGAACCAGAATTTTACAAATGGGCAAAAATATACTGGGAAAACAGGGGATGGGAGATTGAAACAATAAGGGGTTTAGGCAAGGGGTATGTCTCTATTTCATTCAAATTTGTAGAGCATGCTCAAGCTGTGTTACAATACGGAACATGGGTGATCTAAGGCCAGATTTGCTACCTTCAAGCCTGGACATTTGACTTTCACCCTGAAGGACCTTCTCGCTCTCGTTACCCTATGTGGTTGGAACTGCCATTTTTAAATTTAGTCTTCACACCCTTTCTCAAGGACATTGTGGCCCAGTTAGGCAAAGTAATTTGGTGCAAACAGAGTTCTGACAAGTTTGCTAGCCTGAGAGTCCACCCACGAGTCTGTGTAGAAGTGGATTTGAACAAGCCGCTGCCAGAAACTATTAAGTTATATGGCCCTGGTTTTGAAATAGATCAGCCAGTAGTTTATTTGAATAAGCCCAATGCTTGCTTTTTCTGTCGGCAAGAGGGCCATTTGATTCGAGATTGCCCCGTCAGGAAAAATAGGTCCTCTTTGTCTCCTGCACAAGTTTCCCCAGCCAAAGTTGCTTCCAAGCCTGTTTTACAACCCAAGCCAATTGTCAAAACCACACTTCCATCTTCTCGCCAAATGAACAATAACTCCCCACCTTCTACTTTCCATTCTTCTTTTGAACCTACTGGTGCCCTTCATTCTTCCTCTACGCCCACAGTTATGGCCAATGCTTCTTATAAAGATGCTATTATGAATGATGATTGGAAAATTGTTCGAAAACGTAAGGAACCTTCTTCACCCTCATCATTCTCTCAACCCCATCTTAATGTTCATGTTGGTCGTACTTCTTCCGAGCTGTTGAGATCTTCTACCCGATCTTTGTCTCCTCCTCATAATTCGAGGCAGAGGTCTAGATCTCCTTCTGGTGGTTCCATTGAAAAGCAGATCAATGATCAGGAAGTTCCCATTTCTAATCGTTATGGAGTTTTGCCACAAGAGGAGAATGATTCTCTTGATGTTTCACAATGAGGTTTAGAATTCTATCTTGGAATGTGAGAGGGCTTTCTCACCCTCATCGCAAATTTAAAGTCAAGGATAGTCTTGAAAAATGGAAACCTGATGTGTTGTTGCTACAAGAAGTCAAAATTGGTAAGGAACGTTTAAATATGTCTCTTTTCAATCTTTGGAAAGATGCCTTGTTTATTCATACCTTGCATAAGGAGGGCAGCGGTGGGGCTGTTCTAGGATTGTCTCCTTCACTTGCCAAACATGTCATTGATAAAGGTGAGGACCCAGCTCATAACTGTGTTTGGGCCCTCACCTTTATCAATGGACAGCCAGTTGGGTTTTGTTCTATTTATGCTCCTAACAACCCGAGAGAAAGAAGTGCTCTCTGGGAGTGGATGTCTCAGAACCTTCCTACTGCTGATTGGGTGTTGGGGGGAGATTTTAATATGGTGGAACATCATGAGGATCGTAGTTGGTTTAACTATTTTAAACTCAGCCAAGAAGAGTTTGAGAAATGGATTTACTGCAGAAATGTGCTTGGAGTTGTTGATCCTATCCATAACAAATTTTCTTGTCATGCCAATAATTGGTTCACTTGGTCTAATTGTAGACCAGGTAATGAAAGGAAGTTGAGCAGATTGGATCACTTTTATTTATCTCACAATTTTCAGTTAGACAAGTTACATCAAAATTTTTGGGTGATTGTGGATTATTCTACAACCTTATCTGACCATTTTCCAATCATTTGTTCATTCTCTACTGCTGAAAATGGGGATGTCGAGTCTTCTTCTCAACTTCCTTTCAAGCTTAACACCTCTCATCTTAAAAATAAAGAATGTGTCTCCTCCCTAGTTGGGATTTGGAACTCTATACCTAAACCTGTTGAAGGAGAGTCATGGGTGAGTTGGTGGATTTCTGCTATATCACAATGTGTTGAGTTTCTTCGTTCATTTGGAAGGAGAATGGCCTGGAAACGTAAACGCAGTGCTAAATCTCTCCAAGGGCAGTTAGAACTAGCTAGAGTTAAACTTAATCTTGATCCTCTTAATGAAACTCTTCAAAAACATATTGCTGTTACTGAAGCTCAGTTGCGGAAACTTGACCATTACCGAGGACAAGGTGCTAAAATTAGAGCTAGAATACACTGGATCAAGGAAGGGAACAAGGGATCAAAGTATTTCTTCAATTATCTTAATTATAAGCATAAAAAAGAGAACATTGAGGGCATAAAGGATGAAAATGGGCTTCATACTAATCAGGCATAAATTATTAATCTGTTTCATGACTTTTATGAAAAGTTGTTTAGAGAAGATACCAATTGGATTGATATTCAGCTTGCATTGGAAGATACGGTCCAAGAATTTATTCCAAATATGATTGACCCTGGTTATAGTAAATATTTGGATTGAGTCCTCTCTTTGGAAGAAATTGAATATGCTTTGTTTTCTATGAAACCAAATAAAAGTCCTGGTCTTGATGGCCTTCCTGCTGAATTTTATCAAACTATGTGGAAGTATATCAAGGATGATTTTTATATGCTATATCTGGAAGCTTTTCAAAATGGCTCCTTAGGTCCCATCATTAATAAGGGTATAATTAAACTTATTCCTAAGGGTAAGAATGAGGATATTATTGCTGGTTGGCGTCCAATCACATTATTAAACACTTCCTACAAAATTATTGCGAAGGCTGTAGCGATCAGAATTAAACCCATTGTGCAAATGATTGTGAGAGCTGAGCAAACGGGGTTCTTAAAGGGAAGATATATCCTTGATAACCTTATGCTGGCCTGGGAGACCATAGAATGGGCTCAACAATCAGGGCAAAATGCTTTGATAATCAAGCTAGATTTTGATAAAGCTTATGATAGAATTCGTTGGAGCTTCATCCTTAAAATGCTTCAATGGTTGGGTTTTGGTCCTAAAATTCAAAAGCATGTTCAAATGTTGTTCCAAGATGCTAATGCTCATTTGATTGTTAATAAGAATATGTCAGATTCCTTTGATTTGCAGCGTTCCATACGGCAAGGATGTCCTCTTTCTCCCTTTTTATATGTTCTTACAGCAGATGCCTTGGGTTATTTTTTGCATAAAGCTCATCAAATGAAACTTATCAAAGGGATTTCTATTCCTCAAAACCAAGTGGTTATTAACTCCCACTTTGCTGATGACAGTATGTTATTCCTACATAATTCTGAAGAGGAAGTGAACAACACTTTGGAAGTTGTCAAATTGTACTGTGAGGTATCTGGCTCTCTTATAGCTCATAATAAAACCGAGTTTTTAATGACTCAGCCATTTGCTAGGCCTCAATGGATACCAAATGAATGGAGGTAGATTAAACATGGTGAGATAACCAGGTATTTGGGTATTCCCTTTGGTTTGGGTGTTTCTCTTTCTGAGATGTGGGCTTGGTTTTTAAACAAAATTAAGTGTAAGCTGTTCAATTTTGGCAATAAATTTCTGTCTTTGGCGGGCAAGATTCAAGTGGCTAATAAGATTCTCATTGCTTCCCATGTCTACTACTCTTCTTGTTGGATGCCTTCCAAACGAGGTTATGAAGAGCTCAATAGAATAATCCGCAGATTTTTGTGGTCTAGATGGGATGGTAATGGTGGTTTTATTGCTTCTTCATGGTCTCATTGTATTCAGCCAAAGCACAAAGGAGGCTTGGGGCTTATTGATCCTCAAACCCAAGGGTTTTGCCTTGCTGCAAAATGGATCATTAGGGCTGCTAGTGGAGATGAACCATGGAAGATATTGGTCCGTCAACGAATTATGGAAGCTTCTATTAGGAGGAAATGGCAAGATGTTCGTTGGCTTGATAAAATGCTTATGCCTTTCTTTTTTAAATTCAGAGCTTCTTTTCCACTACAGTCTATTTGGAAAGCTTGGAAAAAAATTAGCCAATTTCTGGATTGGAACGGATCTTCCTTGCAGACTGGATTTAGTTTTGTTTCATTGTCAATCTGGTGGAATAAGATAATCTCTTATCATGATTTACCTTTGGCTGTTTGTTTCCCGAGGCAGGCTTATTATTTGTTTAAAAAGGGAGTTAGACAATTTAAAGACCTTTGGGACTTTGATCTACTTGACTGGGCTTCTTGGAACAAAATCAAAGAGCAGTATAGGCTGAATTCTTGTTATGAACAGTTTTTCATTTTTATTAAGTCTTTGGTGCCAGTGGATCTCACTATGAAATTATGTACTTCTAGGGACTGCTATTTTTTTAGAGATTGGAAATGGTTATCATTCAGCCATTTCAACCATTTCCCTTTAAAAAGTATATATTTGAAGATGATTCCTAGTTGGAATATTGCTAATCGTTTGAATCAAAAGTGGAAATGCAGATTTAATTCTACAATTTGGTTTAATTTAAGTGCTCAAATATGGCGCTCCAAAGCTGATTTTGACTCGCAGATGTTGGCTTGGAAGATATTGCACTGCAAGTTACCTGTGGGGGATAGGTTGAAGCGTATTATGATCCAACCAGCAAGCTGTCCCTTTTGTAAAAGTGTGGAAAACTTGAAACACATTTTTTGGGATTGTATATATGTTAAAAGGCTTTGGTTTAATATTTTCCGGGACTTCTCAGCTATTTTTAATCATGATTTGACTTGGAAGGAAGCTGTTTTTGGTTTTGGTATGCAAAAAGATGTTATCGCTGATTCAATCCGTCATGTTATTTTGAAGAATATATGGAAAAATAGATGTGTAGCTATGTTTTCTAGTAATTACTATCAGGTGGTTGGTACTCTTCAGCTTTATTCTGATATATGTCTCCAGGTGGCTGTTCTTTTTTCGCAGACCCAGGTTATATGTAAGAAGAATGAGAAGGCCAAACAGCAGCTACAGCAGATCAAAGACCAAATAGTGAAGTTCCAGCTGGACAATGAAGTCAATCATTGTAAAATGTTATTCAGCTCTTGTAATATGTCTCTTGTTTGTAATGGCTGATTTTTTGACAGCCTTTGTAACGTTATGTTGTTCCTAGTTTTTGTTGTTCATGGTTTGTTTAGGCTGAAGTTTTTCTGCTACCTCAGGTAGCTTTTTCTTGTAAAATTCTTTTCGCTTTGTTCAATACAAAAAAAAAAACTAATAGTGTAGAACACGATGATAAGTAAATTGGTTCTTCTGGAAACGAAGAAATTTTACGTCTACTGTGGATTGCAGAGCTATAATTTTCAAGATTCCACGTGGACCAGTGCCTTGCATTACTGAATTCCGTAGCTATTAAAGTCAAAAAAATATAAATGCCGTGCATGGAAGAATGGACGCGTTGAATCGGCCATATGAGTTATTTCCACCGTATATCGAGGTCTTGTCGGCATGACTGGAATGAGAGTGAGATTTTGTGAGATTGCATTATACGGCAAAGTGGTCCTCATGTAAGTGTTTACCATGTTTACATGTGCTCCTTCGCAAGATGTCAATTTTTTTCTAAATGCTATCATGGTCGAGCTTTAAACCACAGTTGAATCGACCCTATTAATTATTTGCAGGAATCTCGAGGTATTGTCGACATGACCACTGAGAGAGATTTTATAGGATTGTGTTATACGGTAAAGTGGGCCTTATGTAGGTGTTTCAGATGCGCTCTTTTGAGAACTCAAAACTTACATAATTTTAAGATTGAAATTACAAAATTTAATGTTATGCCAATTTTTATTTAGTGTTGGATATATTTTCATGGAATAGTTTGATATGGTTATATTATTAATAAATTATATATTTTATAAAATGTTTACATTCATTTTTAATATTATTATTTTTTTATACATTTTGTATATTAAATTGTCATTATATATTATATTTTATTATCTTAAGATGTACCATCTTTTAAATTGCTTTTTTATGTTCTAAATTAATCTTGTAGGCATAAGAACAATGTCACATCCATGGATCTGACCTAAGTTTTAGAATTCGAATTCAAATTGTATCTGACTCTTGTCCATTTCTTTCTCATCTTTAGCTAACTTGACATAGATTTAGCATGATTTATTGCAATGTATTTATCTGTAATGACATTTTATTATATCCACTTTATTATTCTCTTATACATGAATTGAAATATTCATTTGAGCTTAGGCACGAGTATTTGAAAAATGCTTCAATTAGAACAATTACATATAATTTTAGTATGCATCACATTAATCTAAAATATTTGTATATCTAAAAGTTGTTGTCTATGATTGTTTTCATAATAGTAAAATCAATGGTATTGAGAAGATTGATTTGGGAGAATATGACCCTCTATGATATAACAATTTTCCTAAGAGCTATTTATACTTTATATTTAACAAAGAAAATACAGTCAACCAAAAAGAAAGAACCATCCATTGTAGTGAATTAGATTAATAGGCCAAATATTATATCCCTCCCCACAATAGTGACCAAAAGTTGTAGAGTCAACCTCCTAAAATGTTGATTGACTATTTTGATTTCAAGGTATAATGCAAATATGGAGGAAGCATCTCCAATTTTAAGATAGGTGAAACTCAATGCAAAATTAAAACTATTTCTTACACATTAATAAAGATCTAAGTATCCAAACCTCCTTTACAATTAATTTACTAGTTTAACATTTAATATTTTAAATCTCTCTTATTTATCATTATCATTTATTAATATATGTCAATTTATACTTCTATGTACATATCTTATTTAAATAACCTTGATTACACATAAGGAAAAGATAAATCTTTATATTTTCAATGAACCCATATAATTTTACACTCTATTAAAGTTTCACATGATGCTCTACTTTATTTTTTGTAGGATTTTAGATCTATATATATTATTAAATATTTTAAAATGTTATTGTTGGGTTTGTATTATTGCGTTGTGCAAATTCACCAGTCTATATGAACCTTCCCCTCCCCAACTTTTAAAAAAAATTATATAACTATATCCTTCACCAAGTATCCCCATGGCCTTGGAACTATCATTTTCTTCTATTATTAGTTTTGATATGTTTATACAATATGTGACATGTGATCCTTTTCTCCTTGATTCACTCATCTGATATTTTCTTTTTCATAAGTATATCACATATGCTTAAGCATAAATAAATTCACCTTAGTCAAATCCCATGGTTTAGCTAAATTCATTCTAGATAAATTATAGCTAGGTGACAATCCTTTCATCTACAATCATCCACTAGATACAAAATGTAGTATTGAAATTTAAATAATATATATATATATATATATATATTTTATGTGGTAGACTAGAGAACATTAAACTTTTTATATATATATATATATATAAAGTTTACTGTCTTGGCCAACCTTACTTACATAAATAATTTCTTAAAAAAAAAAGTGTGCTAATCTTTGTAGAATTCTAAAATGTAATTTTTGAAATTTTATTATTTTTAATACTTTTATATGTTCACTTCTATTTCCTTACTAAAGGTAGTTCATTAGCAAATGAAATGTGTTTCTTAATTGTCTTGAAATTTCAAAATAAAATTTACTAAAAAAAATTAAAATATGATGCACTAGAGGACATAGTCACCATGAAAACATAAGATTTTGCATTTTTACATAAAGAGATAAGATAAACGCTAGGTTTGATTGAAATAAATATGCTTTCAATACATGCAACTTTAAGATTATTTTTAAATATTAAAATAGGAAAGAGGTTAATACATAATTCTAAAAATTTAAAGTTATAAATGTAAAAAAAAAATTGGAAAGGAAAAACAATTAAGTTTATTATATAAAAACCGCTTCACTCCTAACCTATGGTCCCTCCTCCATAATTCCCCTAAACTTTGCATTAATCTAGATGGGACCTCTGCTGACCCCAATGTGAGTAATGATAATTGTACTTCTTGTGGTCCCCTCTGACAAAAAATAAATGAAATTTTAGTGAATATTAACATCCAAAATTGCATCCTCAAGTGGCTTCTGGGTCAGCTTATTACTGCTAAGGAATAATAAGCAGAAAGAGCTTGTCATTTTTTACTTGATGTAGTAACTAAACCAAGACATGTAGAAGCAGAAAGAGCTTGTCATTTTTTACTTGATGCAAGAACTAAAACCAACATGACCTTTTTCCTTACATACATTCCTGTTTTGAAGAAGAATAAGAAGAATAAGTTGACTCAAACATTATAGAAGGTAGATCAATGTGATTCTTTTTAAGAAGATACATTTCAATTCATTAATATCCTTATTATAACAAGAATGTTTTTCATGTCCAAGATTCTTGCAATATGAAAAAGTAGTCTTTTTATTCTTATATGATTTCTCTTTGGAAGAGGATTTATTTTGTGCTTGATCTAAATGTGTATTCTTTTTATTTATTCTATTTCTTATCAAATTGTTTTGATTCTTTGATATGAACAAACAACAATTTTTGAGATTGAAGTGACTATTTCAAATGCATAGAAAGAAGCTTTTGTTGCTCATGTATTAATATTTTAGAAAAAGCTACAAATTGAGGTGTAATATATTGAAACCCCATAGTTAACCTATGAGTATGAAAGCTAGAAAAAAAAGTTGCATAATTAGAATCAAGTTTGTTCAATGCATTATAAACCAATTGAATGTCCTTTTTCTTAATTCCACATTCTTTTTATTGCTCTCATAGATCATTAACCTTAGTGAAGTAATATTGGATCTTGAAAAAGTTATTAGGATCAAGGCTCATCAATTCATTATCAATTTGATATCCTTATACTTCATCTATAGTGCCATACAATGTTTTCAATTTATTCCAAGATTCATGAGAATCCTTACATGATTCAATTTATAAGAAAAAAAGATGATAAATTCTAAAAAGACATCCAAAAGATTTAGTATGTTTAATCATCCATTTTATCTTTCTAGATCATCATCTTTAGGTGTATGTACCTTATTCTCAACATATAGAGAGTGTCCTTGATTCATTATGGAACTCCACACCTATTGATGACAAGTTTAATATTTGTATGATGTAACAAAGAAATATTATAATGATCCATGGGAAATAAGATAACTATAAAATAGATCAAAAGAGCACACCAAGAGACCATTGAAATCACTCAATCAAGAATCCCACAAAAATTATGATTTGGCACTTTATATGTAGTGTGTTTACAATGCCAAAATTGCTTTCTATAGTTTATGATGTGAAATGTACCAAAATGGAAAAAATACAATAATATGTTAGAATGAGATCCTCAAACTAAAATTACAATTTCCCAATATGATCTACACTCAAAATTAAGCCTCCTTAAAAGGAAATATCTTCTCCAAGTGTTAACATGTTCAAGTGATCACCATAATAACAATACATACAAATTTTAATAAAAGATTCTTGGGGTTGAATTTGGAAAAAGTGCATGGATAGAAATGTAGAGCTCCTTAGTACCTTTCCAATGCTATAAAAATCATAAAAAATGGATAAACTACCAAACATTTATGAGCTTGAAGGTCTAATAACAAAAATATGACTTCAATCAAGGTGCTGCCACAATAATGGGTTACACTTTCTAGGATATCTTGATTTTTTCTTGAAATCACATATTTTTGAAAAATATAATGATTTAAGACTTTAAAGGTTCCATTTAAAGTATTTCAATTAAAGAGGGTTTGATCAAACCCCCTTGGATAGAACCTCATTATTTTTAAACTATACCTATAATAGAGTCTTCTCTACACCTATCAAAATGCTGATAAAAACCCACTTTAGTTTTAAACTGTAAGAATGTAGCCCTTATTATAAGCTTCCCAAAAAGTATTATTTTAAATATATTTAATTAGATTATTATATTTATTTTTATTTCTTGTGAATGTAGGTGTTTCAATGAAC
>VDFB02118421.1:0-29859 GCA_007258455.2 Sequoia sempervirens | reverse complement strand
AAAAAATCATAATTAATTATTTACTTGGAAAAAAATAACAAAAAAATATGCATTACATCTGGATATGAGTTCTCTACTTATGTCTAAAATATTATAAAAAAAATTATCATTTTATAGTGGTTAGGGTGGTTAGACAAACACCTACTTATTTTTTCCTTGAAATTTAAGTACTACTGCATTGAAATTTCAAATTTTCACCAAATAGCTTTTTAAAAAATAAAATAAACCTAGTAGTTTAGAAACTACATTCAATTTTCTACAAATTCTATTCTTACATATTTTTGACATAGTATAGATAAATTATTCAAATTTTTACATCAAGTTGCCTAACTCTGATTTTTCTGAATTTTTTGCCACTTAAGGGCATTTTTTTCTATGATGATCCTGCACATACCCAAACATCTAATTCCATTTATCTCTTAAATAAAATTGCACAAAGAATTGAATCCCCATATATCTTTACATTTTATTAGGGTCTCCCCATTTCTAATTAAATTTTAAAAACCAATTTGGAGACTCATTTTCTTAGCTCAATATTGTAGATTTAGAATTTGATATTTTTGATCTAGAGGGTTGATAGAAAATACTTAGTCTATTCACCATGTTATACATATTATCTCGGAGGTTGATACCTTGCACTTTGGGGCCAAGCATCTTAAATCTCAACACAATATAGGGCTTCTAAAGCAATAACAAATAGGGCATAAGCCAAGGGGCATCCCTACCTAATAGATCTTTCTAACAAGAAGGGTTTAGAATGAGTCCAATCAACTTCTACTCGAGTAGTAACATCCTGAATTTTTTTTTTCACCATTTTATAGAAGTTTTCAAGAAATTGAAAGGCTTCCATAATTGCATTAAAAAGGACCATTCAACTCTATCATGGGATTTCTTAAAGTCAAGTAACATATACCAATATTTTGACTACTTTTTTTTTCCTAGTCCAAAGCTTCCCAACTTGTGATGAGATTCTCAAGAATGTATTTTCCTCTAATAAACCCAATTTAAGTTTCATTAATTATCACTAGGATAATCTTAGTAAGTCTCAATGCTAAAAGCTTGGTCACGATCTTATAGAAAACATTTAAAAGGGTAATAGGTCTCCAATTCCTTATGCTTATTTTATCCCCTTTGGGAAGGAGTTTGTGTTGGAATCTTGAGTTGTTTGTGAGTTGTTTGGGTGTTGTCATTGATGTCAACCCCTTGTATGAAGAGAGTGTTGGAATGCTACTGGTGTTGATGATGTCGACTGGGCCTAGCATTGGAGTTGTTAGAAGCCTATAGTTGTCGGTATTGGTGTCAACACAATGTTGGTGTTTTCATTGGTGTCTTACTTCATTATAGAAAAGTTATGTTTGGAGATATAGGTGGATGTGCTATAGTTGATGAGAGATGTTGTAGATGCTACAAATGTGTTGCATAGATGTTAGTAGTGTTGTTGATACAGTTGGTTCACTTGGTTTCCAAATGATTTTGAGAAAATTTGAATAAAATAAAGTTCAGTGTGACAAAGTGGTGTTTTCATGTTATGTTTCAAATTTCTTCATGGTTGAAGTTATGCTTGTGTGGTTTGGATATGTCAAAAAATTCTCCAAAAAAGGTCTTCAGAAATATTGCTGGGAAGTCACTATTTTCTTGTGAGATTGACATGACCGTCAAGTTGTAGGTCAAACTAGGTTCAAAGCTTAGGTTTGGGTCCCCAAGCCTTTTTTTCGACCCAAAACCCATAGCAAAAACTGGGTCAAAAATTTAAATTTTTAGAAATGAGATCCTGTTTAGTTTTTAAAAAATTATAAGCCTTTTTGAAACAGGACCCCATTTTAGCACATGATCCTATTTTTGGCTTAGGGCCCCGAAGCAAAATGGGATCCTATTTCATTTTGCCTAATTTTGGGGTTTTTTCTAAGTCTAAAACTTCAACTAGAAGTGGACTCATATTTTTTATTTTACCCTCTTCACAGTGAAGGTTCTTGTCTTTTGGATTTGGGAAGGTGCTTATATATTATGTATCTACCTTCCCTTGAAGTTTTAGGTGTTGTGGTGTTCCTCAAGGTTGTTTGGTGAGTTGGATGTTTGTGTTGGTGTGCCTAGTTGCACAGAATAAAGGTGTTCTTAAGTTTAAGGTGGTTGCAGTAGTAGTGGAAAATAATATGATGATGTGGAATATTCTAAGATGTTTCAAATTGTTTCAAAATGGTTTGTGAGAAGTTTTCCGATCTAGAAAAGTGTTTTTGTGATTGCTTGTTAATGTTAGTATAGGTTTGGCCTACTTGACATGCTAGCGCTATTTGTGTTTGATGATTGTTGTTTGTGGAAGTGCTGAGAAGCGTTCTAGTGTAGATTTTGGTCCTAGTTAAGTTGTGGCATGGTTTTCCTTCACTTCTTTACATCTTGGAAGTTTTAGTGCCGACTTATTTTGTAATTGCAAGTTTGAGGTGTATAGCCAAACTTTGAGTATATTTTCAAGGTTGACAATGGTACAAATACAAGGTAATTTGTGTGGATTAAGAAGAGGTGTGATGTGAAAGATGAGAATGTGATCAAGTGTGGTAATATGAATGCGATATTTAGTGCTTGTGACTCCTAGATGTAATGAGAAAAAGGTGTCTACATTTTTGTTTGTTGAATGAGTTGTTTGTACTTTAGTGGAACTGTTTCTTTGACATAAGAGAGATGCATTGTTAGTAGTTCAAATTGGTAGTGAGCCACCCCTTCTATCTTCTTTCTTCTAGATAGTGAGTCCTTTAGTAGTGATCCCTTATTTCTTTTGGGCAGTGAGCCTTTTAATAGTGATCCCATTGTAGGGTGATCCCACAATACTGGTTTACAATTTTTGGCCAAACTGGACACTAAACTAATTTTTTCTAACTAAATCTTCACTTTCGGGCACCTATAGCGGCTAAACCATGAGGAATTTGAAGATGATGCAAACTAGTGATTTGTGTCATTTTTCTTGTAGATTCTAAATATATTTTTTTTCAAATTTTTTGAAATTAGATTGCACTTATTTTTCCATCTCCTTCAAAAACTAGTTTTTCTCAATAAACACCATTTTTAAGGAGTGATGCTCACTATATAACACATAATTTTTTTCCATGAAGGATAAAATTATAATTTTTTTCGAATTTAGATTTGTAACTATGATATCTAGTGCTTCCAATTGGTTTCATAGTGTTTTATTGAATATTTTTTCCTAAATAAAGTTTCAAAGTGAAACCAATTACAATTCAAACATAGGTAGACTAACACAACTTTTTTTGCATGTATCAAAATTAAATTTTTTTTTGGAGGACTTCAATATCTGGTGCACTCATATTTTTCAAAAAAAAAATGATAATCTTCTATTTTCCACATGTGCAGAACATAGAGCTTGATTTTGGGTGAAAAACCTACATTCACAAGAAATAAAAAATAAATATAATAATTTAAAATTAAATTTATTTAAAATTATACTTTTTGGGAAGCTTATAATAAAGACTACATACTTACAAAAAATAAATTTTAAATGAATTCATTTGATCCACCAAAAGGTAAATCAAAAGTGGGTTTTTATCAACATTTTGATAGGTGTAAAAGAGACTCTATTATAGGTATGGTTTAAAACTAGTGGCATTCTATCCAAAGGGGTTTGATCTAAGGTAGTTTGATCAAACCCTCTTCAATTGGAATGCTTTAAATGAAACTTTTTAAGGTTTAAATCATTATATTTTCTAAAAAATATGTGATTTCAACAAAAATTAGAATCTCCCAGAAATTGTAAACCAGCTTTGTGGGAGATCACCTTTTAATTAGTGTTGCTATTAATTTATATTGTGAGAAAATCCTCATCGTGGTTTTTCTCTTCTTGGGTTTTCCATGTAAATCTGGTATTCCTATCCGTTTTATGTGTTTGCATTAATATTTATCATGTTTACATTCTATTAATTCATAATAAGGGTTTAATGGTTGATAAGGGTTTGAAAATATATTGAGGGATTGAATGTTTATAGTGTACAATTGATTCACCCCCTATCAGTTGTCCTATGCATCTAACAATTGGTATCAAAGCAAGGTTCCTTGGAAGAAACTTAACCGCTTGAGGTAGATCTAGATGGTGCATAGGAAGGAGGGTCCCTTGCTTAATGGGAAAAATTATGCATTTTGGAAAACCAAGATGGAAGGTTTCCTTATTTCCCTAGGGTTTGGAGTTTGAAGTCAATTGAAGATGGATATGTACCATGCCCACTAATGGTTCAACAACTGATGATGAGATCAAGGAATTTGAGAACAATGGGAAAGAAATGAATGCTCTTTTGAGTGGTCTTGCTGATTCACAACTTGTGAAGGTTATGCGCTACAAATTTGCTAAAGAAATATGGAAGAAGTTGGAAAGTGTCTATGAAGAGATGATAAGGTCAAGCAAGTAAAGATGCAGAATTTGAAGACTAAGTTTGAAACCTTGAGGATGTCAGAAGATGAAGATATTACAAGCTACATGTATAGAGTGGATGAAATTGTTAGTTACATCAATGGCCTTGGTGAAAAAATGTAAGAAGTTGAGGTGGTATTGAAGGTATTAAGAACTCTTCCTAAATCTTATAGTCATAAAGTTTTTGCTATTGAGGAAGTTCAAGATTTAGATAATTATTCTAGAGATCAATTGTTTGGTGCTTTAACTACTTTTGAATTGAGAGAGTTTGGTCAAAATGATTCAAAAAAAGAGACTACTTTTAATGCTAGAAAAACAAAGAGGGATGATGGTGTAACATCTAGAAAATGCAGAAAGAAAAGATTAAAAGCAATCATGCAATCTAAATCTAAATGCAATCTAATGCTAAGCAACAAAGAACAAAGGAAAGTCAAAAATGTAAATAAAACTTGAACAATCTCACCAAATTTGTACATATTTCCATTATTCATCTTGATTGCCCTTCTCCATTTTGTTGTTGTAGTATAATTTCCCTCATATTTTCAAAGGTTCGTGCAAGTATAGCCTATGATAATGATTTAGCAAAACATCAAAAATTCAAGATAAGTGCTCCCAAAAGTCATAAGATTTCGAGAGAGATTGAAATGATGAAGACTAGATCAATTTATAGAAAATTGATTATTCAAATGACAGGCCAGGATTGAAAGATCAACAGACCGTTGAGATTGACTGATTAGTCATGCATTCTGATAACTGTTAGTAGTGACCTAAGTGATATAAATTAGAAATAGAATTAAACATTAAATAAATGATTTAATCTTCAAGTTTGGTATTTGAAAACAGAAGAATAATCTTTGCATGACAAAGATAAAGATGGATTAAAGCAGCTCTTGTTCAAATGAACGCACAAGGTTTAATTAATTAAATAAGAATATTTAATTAATATGCATGTACATGCAATTGAGTTAGCATTGGATGATTGAATGATTTGACTAAGAGATTACTCGAGAAAGCCACTCAGACATTAAAGCAAGAGTTAATTGAGCAATTTGAAATAGATCTTTGAGTCGAGTAAAAGTGAATACTTAGATAACTCACACAATTATCTAAATATAGAGGAATGCGTTAAAATAGAATTCATGAATTAAATAATTCATTTAATTCAAGATTTGATATTTGAAAAATAATTAAATAAATAAGATTTATTTAATTAAGTGATAAAGGGATTTAAATGAATAATTAAATAAATAAAGAATTTATTTAATTATAGTTGAAGTATGATAAAGAGTAAATTAAATAAGAATTTATTTAATTTGACAAGAAGGATAAGGTTAATCAGTAACATAATTAAATAAAAGTGTTTATTTAATTAATCAGATAGAATAAAGAAAGTGTGAATTAATTAAATAATTAAGATTATTTAATTAATAGAAGAATTAATAGAAGATGAATTAATTAAATAATTAAATTATTTAATCAATAGAAGAATTAATGTTAAGATGAATTAATTAAATAATTAACATTATTTAATCAATAGAAGAATTAATGTTAAGGTGAATTAATTAAATAATTAAGATTATTTAATCATGACCATGAAGAATATTGAAGTCGTAGGCTTAGACCAAATTTCAGTGTCTACATTTACCCCTCTTTGATACAATGTCATTTCAGCGTTGTGTCAAAGAAAAATCGATAACAAATATGCCCCAGTGTAAAACAGATGAAGGTATGCCCCCTTGGGAGGATAGGCGGGTTCAAAGAACATGAGTGTGCTCTCGAAATCGATGAGAGAACTAGAAGATGAAAGAAAAAAAGGATAGAGGAAAATAGATAATGGTGGTGAAGATGTAGAAAAGAAGAAATGTTAGTGCAAAAAGAAAGATGAATAATAAAAGACCGTGATGTTAGTATTAGCAATCTTTGATGTTTCATTGTATCACAAAGGGCGTTGCAATTTATCATCATTGGGCGGGACTAATACAAATGGAGAAAAACACCATGATATGACATAGATCAAAGTGTGCAAGGTCATCCACTTGCTAATAACAGACAGTCATAGACAAGGATTGTCGTTAACTCATACTAAGGGCACAAGTTGCCCCAGTCTTTTTGTCAAGATAAACCACAGATAGCAAACAAAGTAAAAGACGGGTCATGAGATGTCATCACTCCTCTAAATCCTTCATGGGACATCCTTGAGGAAACTACTAACATGACTCAAAAATCAAAGTTAAAAGACAATTGACAAACAACAGTCAAAGAAAACAGAATTCTGATACATCGTTGCTTCTCTAAATCCTTCATGGGACATCCTTGAGAAAGCTAGTAACATAATTCCTAGTCATCAATTCAAGATAAATTAGCCATAAAGTCAAAAAGCCAATAAAGTATTTGCCAAAACTTGATCTGTTTGTTTGATTCATGTTGATTGATAGAAGGATTGATTGATAGAGCCTGATGTCAGGAGATACACATACCATATAAGACTGTGAGTCTAGTTTTGATGTTATGACTATCTGTATAAGGCATGACAAAGCCTGGTTTCAGAAAGACATGTATCGTATAAGACGTTGAGTCAGATGCTGTTGATGTGATAACCTGTGTAAGGCTATGTTTGATTGTTTGACAATGTTGATTATGCAGGAAGGATTCATCCTATATAAGACATAGATCGATGTGCTGATAGCTGTATTCAGGAAGGACTCATCCTAAATAAGATACCAGATGGCTACTATGATGATGTTTGTTTCCAGGAAGGACACATCCTGTAGTAGACATTTGTTGATCTATTTTGATTGTTTTGTTTAGCAAGTTGTTTGATTTGACTTAGAGACATTGCTGACTTGCTCACCAGATTGATGCATGACTTGATATGATGTGTTGACAATTGACTGTGTGTAACGACAAACCCTAAAGGACTGACCTAGTGCAGCCTCGGGGGCTCATCGATTGATGGCCTTGCCTATATTATACACGAAGAGACCTTGTAGTTCGAACTTGACTTTGACTGAAAAGACTGACTACAAATAGAAGACGTGTGTGAAAGTGAATGTGATGAACCCTAATGGACTAACTTAGTGCGGCCTCGGGGGCTCATCGATTGATAGCCTTGCCTACGTTATACACACAGAGACCTCGTAGTTTGACACGACCAATGACCTTGTCATATAGACATATGGATCGAATCATGATTTTATACAGACAAACCTAAACGGACTGACCTAATGCCTCGGGGGCACATCGGTAGATGGCCTTGCCTACATCCAGTCGCAGAGGCAACGTAGTTCGAAAAATGATAAAGATTGACAAGTGTGACTAACTTTGACTCTATTTTTGGATTTTTGAAATGGTTTTGATTTTTTTGTCTTTTTGAAGGTTTCTATGTTTTTGTGTTTTCTCAGGTCATTTTGTGATGTTTGTGGATTTTTCTATGGTTTTACGTCTGCAACACAGCCAATGGAAGAATCAATATGACACATGTCAAGTGTTTTCCCCCAGTCGAGTATACAACCAATTGATAATGAATAGGGTAAAATGGGGAATATGAAATGCACTCGATGTCAATCGTTCTAGGTTATGGGAAAGACTACCACTTATTATGTATGGTATATACAAGCGATGAATATGAAAGATAAGGGACATGTATAGGGATAGGTAGTATGTACAGGGATAAGGACTATGTATAGGGTAGTGGACTATGTACATGGATAAGGACTATGTATAGGGTAGTTAGTATGTACAGGGATAAGGACTATGTACAGGGTAGTGGACTATGTATAGGGAAGTGGACTATGTACAGGGTAGTGGACTATGTACAGGGATAGGTAGTATGTACAGGGTAGTGGACTATGTACAGGGAAATGATTCCTACAAACAACCAAGCAAGCATGCACAAGAATCCAAGAACAACCATGATCTTGCCCCTAGTCAAGCTGAAAACCAATTGACAGGTGATGAGGATGGTGACGATTTTGTTTGACACATGGGAAGGACACATCCCGAAACAACATGAGGATGACGATAATTTGACTAAAGGATCAAGGTTTGTAGCCAGGCTAGAAACAAAGCCAAGGAATGTTTTGAATGATGCATTAGGTTACATAGGAAGATTATATGGATTGGGCTTGTTGCATTTGGAATGACTTTTCAGGATTGGATGGGATGATGGAAGATCCTTAGACCATTGACAAGGGAAAAACCAAGGCATGCAATAGGTATTTCGTATAAGGATAACTCGTTTGGAAAAATGCTATGAAGGCTATGACATTATATTTCATGGATAGTGTATGACCAAAGGATAGACATGTCAAGAGTTTTTCCAAAGCACGATTTATGTTTGCACCCCAATCCTTATCAAGATCAAAGTAGGTGGGAAAATGGGCATGAGTGGTAGGGCTTAGATGGATAGAGGGAAATGTCATAATAAATTTCATATGAAGGGTATGGGAGATGAGACAACTTGCCCCCAAGTGTAATACACAGATAATTTCTTACATATGATGCCTGTTTGCCAAGTTTTCATCATGGTACTTATCCAAAGCGCCATAAGAATGGTTTTCACTATTGGATGAAATTTTTCTCTTGACTTTTTTTTTTTTTGTTTAGTGTCACCAAGATGCCTATTTGTCAAGTTTTCATCAAAGTGACCTTTTTTTTTCCTTTTTCTGGATGGCCTTGATGCTTTATATGATCACTGATTGTGCCGAATCCATTGATGGTGTGGATGTAGAGATTGGTGCCATGATATGCCAAAAATAACCTTGATGAAGTAGTTGCCTTGTCAGGATCATAACACTTGCATACAATTGATTGATGTCATTGTAATCCTTGTTGACACTAGAGATGGCCTTATCAAAATATGCACATCGTGATAGAGTGCCATGGGAGTCCTTACAATAAAGAGTTACTGCCAAGATGCGACAAATTTGTAATATAGGATTTTTAGACTTTAGGCGAGATGTAAGGTTATGATGGATGATGGTAGACGTGTTTGGCAATTTAGATGTAGGAATTTTCATTTGCCAAACTTGGGGTGATGGATGATGGAGACTGGGTTTCATATTGGGATAATGTTTGGAACCATAACTTTTATATGCCTTGTATGATGACCATTTTGGAGGAGGTGGACATTTATTATATGTGGGAGTCCTCTTTTCTTGTGGCTCCATATTTTGATTGACTTTTACTTTTGAACTATTTTCTTTGTTTGATCCATTTTTCTTTGGGATCCATTTTGACTTTATTTGTCCACTTGGATTTTTGATTAATTCAATGGCCTTTGATATTTGATTTTGAACTTTGAATTTGTAAGACTTTTGTTTTTATTGGTTCCAAATGGAAGGTTTATTCATGTTGGAATGACAATTTATGGTGTGGATGGAAGGAGTGTTGGAAACAACCTTATGGTAAGAACTACTCATGGCCTCCATTTTGATGTTTGTATCAGATAAAGTTGAACCCAATATCGAGGAGGTACCATTAACATCATTAGATTTAATGACTAAAGGATAACCGAGACCTTGATGTCTAGGATTTTCTTGAAACTATATTGGTTCTAGAATTCCTTGCTCGTGTATGCCTAGTCCTTTTCCTTGAGACTGCATGCTCTAACAGATTCTGTTTGCGATGGGGTATTTTTCATTTTGGAAGCAAGATACTAACCCATCATTGTGTTTGTGGAAATTGTTACTTGGAATCTCCTCATCTACAAGAAAGCCTAATTTGATAAAAGTGGATGATCCTAGTTGATAGGATCTCTTATCTTCATTGATATTTTGGATATCTTTGGTGTGATTTTGTGACATATCAGATTCAGATGATTCTATTGGTGCTTCCAACTCGATGTCGAAACCATCTTTATGGTCATTGTCATAGAGTCCAATGAACTCAGCTATAGCTTGATCATGTACAAATATGTCTAGAGTAGGAGACTCTCGTTCTAGAGGAATATCATCTATGTGTCCAAAGGAGGCAAGTGTCTCATTTTGGGAAATGGATGTGTTTTTTACTTGGATGGGGTCATCTTCAAATGTTTGATCATGAATGGCATAAAGGTCAAGGAGTGGATCATTTTGGACTTCTTGATCAATAGTAGTGTCTTGATCAAAGATGGGTTTGTCTTGAATGATATAGTTGGGAATGGAATCTTGATCAAGGATAAGTGTATTTTGGATGCCATGATTATCTAGGACTTCTTGGATGGACTTAAAGATAGGGTCGTGGGATAGACTAATTTGATCTTGACATGAAGGTGAAGCCATGAAGTCATGCTTTGGACTTTCCATTTGACATGTATCCTTAAGTTTAGTAGATGGGATGTGACTTTGGAGACCATGAATAGATGTATTTTCATGACAAGATGTAGATTGAGATGGAGTGGCTTCGAAGGGATTAGTGGATGAAGGACTATGATAGGATGTGGAGGATTGGAAGGGATTAGTGGATGAAGGACTAGGATAGGACGTGGAGGCTTGGAAGGGATTAGTGGAAGGTTGGTTTCCCTTGTCAAGGTTAGGATAAGGGTGATAAGTGGACGTTTGTTGTGGATTCATGGCATGGATTATGCTAAGGGATTCTTGATAATGAGGGTAGATGGATGGAGGACTAGGACTTATGGATTGTTGGTAGGAAGGGTATGTGGGTAGTTGACCATGGGTTGACATTGATTGGCATTTGGATTGGATAAATTGTCTTTTGAAGTCTATGGCTCGTTGACATTGACCATTACAGAGTAACTGGTATTCAACTTGACTAGCAAGCATATCAAGGTAAATTGTAGACATGGTGGTGAGGTTATGATGAAAGATGGAGTATGACTAAGGTATGTGATATGAGTTCTAAGGTATGACAATGCAAAGAGTGACTTAAGTCTAATGTATGCAACCTAAGCTATATGTTTTTGGGATTTTTTGAATATAAAGGATGAATGTATGCAGCTATTTTTTTTGGTACTTTCTATGTGAATAAGGTATGTCTAAAATGATACTATCGTAGGATGACAGTGTCTAATTATGCAAATTCTAAGCAAGCTTCTAAGGTAATTAATTTTTTGAACCTGAGACGAGGTTACCAACTACCTAAAGTCTAACCAAGGTGTCAATTTAGTTATGTCAAGGAACCAATGTAGGACTAGGATCAAAGATAAGGTAAGTCTCCTAACTAGACTGATGAGCTAGGAGAACTCTCTGTAGGACAAAGGATAAGATGATAGAACTAGGTTCAATGACAAATTTTGTTGATGCTATGATTTTTCTAGAGTGTAGATGATGGACTTATCCTAAAGTTTGTAAAAATGACCTTCCTAGAAGTTTACTCCAAAGGAAAAATGTATTCTAAGATGAGACCAAACTCTGAATTAGGACAACTATGGTAATGACTAAATGAACCTAAAGGATGCAAAATTGAACAATTTTTTGTAGGTTTCTGTTCAAGGACTGCTTGTGGAAAGACAACTAAAAAATTGGTATAACTGTGTTGACTAGACAGTGACCGTGAATTTTGGTTTTGTAATTAGGCAAATGTGTTGCAGGATTTCACAGATGTGGTTCAGTTTAACAGTTGCGGTTAAGTTTCACAGTTGCAGTTTTCTGATGATAAATTGCGTGTCCCTGATAAATTTCAATGTCCAACTCCGACAGATGTGGTTAACTTTCTAACAGATGCGACTCATAATGACAGTTACAACTCAGAATATAATACATGCAGTTTTTTGCAAATTAGATGCGAGCTAATTTGGAAAATGCGACGCTACACCTAACAGATGCAACTAAAAATGACAGATGAGAATCGAAGTTAAACAGATGCGACTGGAAATGACATATGCAACTCGAATTTAAACAGACGTGACTCTAAAAATCAATTGCGACCTTTTGGTGAAAAGTTGTAACTCTCTGTGTATTTTCAATTATTTGAGATTTAAAAATGACTCTGTTTTCCGTGATCAAATTCTGACAAACAAGGACAATCATAAGAAAAATTGTTTTTAGTTTGATTTTGGACTCAAAGAACGTTTCAGTTGACAACAGACAAGCACATCCTAATAGGCCAAAAGGCCTAGGGTTTGTATACTTGGTAGAGCCCACCTAAATACCCCGGATTGGTGATAAACACCTTTCCTTCTCGAGAGCAGATAGCTTAGAAATTTGGTGGCATTGGCTCCCCTCCACAGCTCATTAATGTTATTTGAGCACACCAATTTCAAATTCTTTGGGCAATGACCTCCCAAGAACTGCTATCTCTACACAAGGGGATTAGTAGTGAGTGTCTTCGGGCATGATACTATACCCTGCACTATACCAAGCAACGACCAAAAAATGGTTGGTCTCTAAAACAAAAGGTGTTTAGTATGGGCATTCCGTTCGTTGGGCATGATCCATGCGGTGAGAGTCCCCTTTCGGATCCATCTCGTCGAAACCATACTCGTGATTCTTGGGCTTTCCCCAAGAATCCACTTTTATATACTGGTTGGAAGTCCCTCAGGTTCAAGGTGCTACCAGTCTGAGTCATGCTGGGGTGAGTACTTTTTCCCACTAGAACAGGCCCAAGTTCTAGAGTTGGTAACTATTTCTCTTACACCCAGGATCGCATGGATGTGCAAGGGGAGAGGATACTTCGATGTACCAAATCGTGAGGGTAATTACACAGTTGTGCTTTCACACCAAACACAATAGACACTTGTTAATTTTAATCCAAATGAAAGATTTGCTACACTACCAAACAATCTGTTTCAAAAGTTTAACTAGGGTCTTTGACATGAATTCTATAGAAAGATTCATTAGTAGTTTTCAATATTGTCTTCATCAATCATCTTGTAAAAACTCATTAACTCCTCAAGACACATGCTGAAAACATAAGATTAGTTCAAAAAACTTAAATGAAAACAACAAACTAAAATAGTGATAACTTCCTCAAAACTAAACAAAATTTTAAATCGTAGATATCTATGGAAAGCTAAAAAATAGACCTTCAAAACCCAGAAAACGTTTTGCAAAATCCTGCAAAACAAAAGTGTTATAAATAAAAGAAAAAATTCATGTTTTAACAGTTAAAGCTTAAAAAACTGCGATCACTAAAATGGCCATAACTTTCTCAAATCCTAATAAAATTTTAAACTATTTAAAGTTATAGAAAGCTGAGAACGAAATATACAAAACCCAGATTTTTTTTTTAAATATTTTATTTTCCCATTTTTCTGTGCTCAAAAGAAGGTGACGAGATTTCATATGAAGTCTTGGCTGTAACCTGCAAAACAACGAAAAATAAACAAGAAAACACACAAATTTCTCTACAATTCACATCAGGTTCACCAATGTAACATCTAGAAAATGTAGAAAGAAAAGATTAAAAGCAAACATGCAATCTAAATCTAAATGTAATCTAATGCTAAGCAACAAAGAACAAAGGAAAGTCAAAAATGTAAATAAAACTTGAACAATCTCACCAAATTTGTACATATTTTCATGATTCATCTCGATTGCCTTTCTCCATTTTGCTCTTGTAGTATAATTGCCCTCAGATTTTCAAAAGTTCATGCAAGTATAGCCTATGATAATGATTTAGCAAAACATCAAAAATTCAAGATAAGTGCTCGCAAAAGTCATAAGATTTCAAGAGAGATTGAAATGATAAAGACTAGATCAATTTATAGAAAATTGATTATTCGAATGACAGGCCAGAATTGAAAGATCAACAGATTGTTGAGATTGACTAATTAGTCATGCATTTTGATAATTGTTAGTAGTGACCTGAGTGATATAAATTAGATATAGAATTAAACATTAAATAAATGATTTAATCTTCAAGTTTGGTATTTGAAAACAGAAGAATAATATTTGCATGACAAAGATAAAGATGGATTAAAGCAACTCTTGTTCAAATGCACGCACAAGGTTTAATTAATTAAATAAGAATATTTAATTAATATGCATGTACACGCAATTGAGTTAGCACTGGACGATTGAATGATTTGATGAAGAGATTACTCAAGAACGCCACTCAGACATTAAAGCAAGAGTTAACTGAGCGATTTGAAATAGATCTTTGAGTTGAGTAAAAGTGAATACTTAGATAACTCACAATTATCTAAATATAGAGGAATGCGTTAAAATAGAATTCATGAATTAAATAATTCATTTAATTCAAGATTTGATATTTGAAGAATAATTAAATAAATAAGATTTATTTAATTAAGTGATGAAGAAGGATTTAAATGAATAATTAAATAAATAAAAATTTATTTAATTATAGTTGAAGTATGATAAAGAGTAAATTAAATAAGAATTTATTTAATTTGACAAGAAGGATAAGGTTAATTAGTAACATAATTAAATAAAAAGTGTTTATTTAATTAATAGAAGAATTAACAGAAGATGAACTAATTAAATAATTAAGATGAATTAATTAAATAATTAAGATTATTTAATCAATAGAATAATTAATGTTAAGATGAATTAATTAAATAATTAAGATTATTTCATCAATAGAAGAATTAATGTTAAGGTGAATTAATTAAATAATTAAGATTATTTAATCATGACCACGAAGAATAGGAATTATGAAGAATATTGAAGTCCTAGGCTTAGACCAAATTTCGGTGTCTACAGATGGATCAAATCCAAATGATCTTGATGAGATAGAAGCAAATTTTGTCAGGAGATTGAAAAAGGGGAATAGAAAATACATAGGTAATTTTTCTTTCAAATGTTTTAACTATGGAAAGATAGGTCATTATGCTTCAAGATGTCCAACCAAAGTTTCAAATGACAAATATAAGGATAATAAAGGTAAATCTGTCAGGAGAAGTTATTATGTTAAATAAGATGCTAGCATATTGATGGGGCAGGGTTGGATGAGACACTCACTGTCCCATGCTCTAGGTCTCACCTTGGCAAACCCTTTGGTGTCACTCTCCACCTTCTTAACCTATAGGCCCTAATGCTTGTTAGGCACCCCTGGTTCTCCTGTCCAACCCTACTACCATCTCCATTTCCCTAACCAAGCCAATCTTGGTGCTCTCTCTACCATTCTCTCCTTAGCCCTTAATCTTCCTAAAGGCTAACGAAAACTTCAAGCTTCACTAACTTGATGCAGGGGTGTGTGATGTCTTCCATGGCCTCAAAACCATTCCTCTATGGTTCTTGAACATTCACCAACCACCAATTCTCCATCGCTCTCTCCAAACCCTACTTTAGGGTTTAAAAAGGGCTACTAGCCCTTGAGCCCCAATTAGGCCTCCTAACTCGAGAAAATAGGCTTAAACCCCAATATTTCTAAAGAACATCACAAACTTCCTTTGGAGACCCTGGTTCATTTTCCTACCTCTCCAAGATTTTTGAGGTTTTAGGCTCTCACTGTCCGTACACAAGCATAACCCTCATTTTGTAAGAATTAGGGCTTTTTTAGGCCATTTCCTGACCTCACAGTGAACTGTCAGCGTTTTCCCATCACCAAATTGATTGGTGAAGCCTCTCCCTTCCTGCCAAACCTTTGTAAGGCCTCCTGCATCCACCACACACCTTGGGTTGCCAGGAATTGACACCCTTGCAACGTTAGGGCTTGGTTTTCACTGTCTTTCCTAACCGAGCACAGTCAAGCTCACCTAGGAGAAGGCTTTCCCCATGACACCTTGCCTCCTATAGAATTCTAAACCTAATATATTTACATGCATGGAGCTTAGCCTCATCCCCCATGGACTATACACCAGGTATAGTGGAAGACAGAGGTCTAAGACTCCATGATTAACAGTCTATTGGACTGATTAGCAATGGAAAGAAACAAAACCTACTAAGAACAAAGCTAGGAAATGATGCAACAACACCAAAAATGACCACACAAATCTTGTAAAGTAAATACCACACGTGCCACACACTACTCAGTGCCTGGAACCCTCCATTAACACACTAATAAGAACTAAAAACCAGAAAATTGCCAGAATTTCATTGCTTTTCCATATGCACAGTAAACTCCAAAAGATACAAAGCTTCTTCCAACCTCAATTCTAGTTTGAGGTCCCTCTTTTAAAGGTTCATAAGTGGTTACATCTTCCCTTGGTCGGACATAATGACCCCATTAGGCCAAAAGTGCACAAATGCAACATTTTGGCTTTATTTCCCAAATCATAGTGATTCCTAGTGGAAACAAATTGTGCAACTCATTCAATCTACCATAAGCTGCTGATCAACCTTCACCCTAACATCTTCTAACACCTCTAACTCAAAATTAAATGGTCAACATGACCTTAAAGTATTAAGACACAAAATTTCTTCCTAGGCTTCCAAATTTGCATAGTGCCACCTAATGCTTCCTACCTAGGTGCTCCTGCACCATTCTCCCCCTCTCTGCCCAAAAACTAATGAATGGAAGGAAAGACCAATGATAGGTCAATACCAAACTTCTTGAACTAATCTTCTTGTACCCATGTGGCTTCTGATTCATGTTGTTCGTCCACTTGATAAGGTGCTCCATGTACACCTTGTGCCTTGTAGACTTTTTCACTATGGACTCCAAGATCTTCTCTGCCCGAGGCTTGTCTTGATTAGGCAAGGATATATTATTGATGTCCTTGAAGATCTCCTTACTATTCTAATCCACATCATTGACTAATCCCTTGTACTTGATCAAGTCAGCTATATTGAAAACTGGTGAGATTCCTAGATCAGTAGGTAACTCTAACTTATATGCATTTTTACCATACTTGGCTAATATCTTGCATGGACCCACTCTCTTCATCTGCAACTTGGTTGACATTCCCTTCTGCAACCTTGACTTGTTAAGGTGGACAATGACATAGTCTCCTACTGCAAATTGCACATCCTTTCTTGACAAATCTACCTTCTCCTTCAACTTTTGTGTAGCCTCGGTGACTCTCTTCTTCACCTGCTCCTGAATCTCTTTCATGGTCTGACTGAAGTCTTCTGCATGTCCACTTCTATGCTCCATAGCTTCAAGATCTCTAAGCTCACATATGCCTCTTGGGTGCATCACATACACAATCTCAAAAGGACTCTTCCCTGTGGTCTGGTTCACACTATCATTGTAAGCATACTCAGCTTGTGAGATAACCATATCCCATGTCTGTCCATACTCCTTAGTTAGGCACCTTAGAAGATTACCTAGCACCTTGTTAACCACCTCTGTTTGACCATCAGTCTGAGGATGGTAAGCTGATCCAAATGATAGGTTGGTTCCCAATCTACTCCATAGAGTCTTCCAAAAGTGACTCATGAACTTTACATCTCTGTCTGAAACAATGCTCAAAGGCAATCCATGGATCCTTACAACTTCCTTGAAGAAGAGATGAGCTATGTAACTTACATCATGAGTAGTTTTGCAGGGAATAAAATGACTCATCTTACTAAATCTGTCTACCACTACATAAACACTGTCAAAACCAGTCTTGGTCTTAGGAAGGCCCACCACAAAATCCATGCTTACACACTCCCATGGTTTGTTAGGAATGGGTAGGGGTTGATATAGACCAGCATTACTAGCTCCTCCCTTAACTTTCATACACACAACACACTGTTCCACATACTTTCTAACATCTCTTGCCAATTTAGGCCATTAATAGAATCTTTGCACTAGTTCTAAAGTCTTGTTCATGCCAAAATGTCCACTAAGACTGCCATTATGCTTTTCCTGAATCAGATTTTCCCTCATTGACCCTCTTGGAACACATAACTGATTTCCCTTGAACAATAACCCACTTTGCAATGTATACTCTGAGTATTGGCTATGGAAATGGTTCTCAAAGTTAGAACATACCTTATAGACCTTTGAAAAGTCTTCATCTTCCCCATAGAGATCCTTGAAACTCTCTATGCCAATGCTCTTGATCTGTATCTCTTGCACTGCCAACAATCTCTGCTCAATGTATCTGCTACTTTGTTTAGCTGTCCCTTCTTGTGCTTGATGGTGAAGGTAAAAGCTTGGATGTATTCCATCCATTTCAAATGCCTATTGCTCAACTTCTCTTGAGTGTTGATAAAACTAAGTGCCTGATTGTCAGTAAAGACTACAAAATCCTTGGGTAGAAGGTAATGTCTCCATTTCCTAAGTGACTGAACCAAAGCATAAAGTTCTAAATCATAGGTTGAATACTTCTTCTTTGCTTCATTGAGCTTCTCACTAAAGAAGGCTATAGGCCTGCCCTCTTGGCTTAACACTCCTCCTACTGCCACTCCACTAGCATCACATTCAATAGTGAACAATTTGTCAAAACTAGGTAACAAAAGAATAGGTTGAGTTGCCACTTCTTGTTTTAGTTTCTCAAACCTTTCTCAACTTCTTGAGTCCACTTAAACTTAGTTTTTAAACCTCCTTTGATTGTATCTAGGGCTGGTGCACATATACCACTAAAGTTCCTTATGAATTTCCTATAAAATTGAGCCAAACCATGGAAACTTCTTACCTCTATCCCTGTGGTTTGTGTAGGCTAGTTTAGGATGGCTTCCACCTTGCTTGGATCCATCTTCAATGATCCTTGGGATACTACAAACCCCAAATAGACAAGCTCTTGCTTAAAGAACTCACACTTCTCTAGATTGATTGCTAACTTCTCCTCTTGCAACCTTCTAAGAACCAACTCCACATGTTTTAAATGCTCTTCAGCTGTCTTGCTGAATATGAGGATGTCATCAAGATACACTACCACAAATATCCCTGTAAAGTGTTTAAGCACTTCATTCATGAGCCTCATGAATGTGCTAGGGGCATTAGAGAGGCCAAATGGAATCACTCTCCACTCATAAAACCCATCATTTGTCTTAAAAGCTATCTTCCACTCATCTCCATCGTTGATTCTGATATGATGGTATCCACTCTTGAGATCCAACTTGGTGAAGTACTGAGCTCCTCCAAGACAATCCATCAAGTCTTCAATCCTAGGGATAGGGAATCTATATCTGATTGTGATTCTATTTATTGCTCTAGAATCAGTGCATAATCTCCACTTACCACCTTTCTTTGTTGCTAAGACCACTGGTACTGCACATGGGCTGATGCTCTTTTGAATCAATCCTTGATCCAATAACTCCTACACTTGTCTAGCTACCTCTAGATTCTGATTTGGTGTAAGCTTATAAGCTGCTTTATTAGGCAATGAGGCTCCAGGTATGAAGTCAATTTGATGACTTATGGCTCTCTTAGGTGGTAGAGTTGCAGGTGCACCATCACTTACAATGTCCTTGAACTGATCCAACAACTTTAGGACTACTCCGGGTATGACTTTCTTTTCAGCCTTGTCTTCTTCTTTAGGTTGTAACACAACCACATATCCTTCACCCCCTTGATGTAGGTTGTTAAGGAACTCCTTCCCACTACTCAACATGACACTTGGTGTCTTTGACTATCCCTCTTCTGCTTCTAACAATGACTGCAACTTGAAAGTCTTCCCATCCTTCTTGAATGAGATGGTGTTCTCTTTTCCATCATATATGGCACCTCTATCATATTTCCATGGTCTTCCCAATAGTAGATGGTAGGAATCCATGGGAAACACATCACAAACTAACTTGTCCTTGTACCCTCCAATGGAAAACTCCACCGTTACTTGCTCATTTACTAAAACACTTTGTCCTTTGTTTAGCCATGTGACCTTGTAGGGGTTAGTATGGGGTACCTTCTCCAATTTTAGTTTCATTACTACCTCCTCTGAGATTATATTGTCTGTTGAACCTAAATCTACTATGACCTTGCATACTTTACCAAGTATCTTGCATCTTACTCTAAATAAAGCTCTCCTTTGTTTTGGTTCTTCCTTGACTGGTTGTCTGATCAAAACTCTACTAAACATCAGATTCTCTCCTACCTCAGATTCAATATGACTGACCTCAGATGACTTAGGACTCATGGTGTCCTCTTGTACATAAGCCACTCTCTTCTCATTGCTTGATGAAGATGCTTTGTCCGGGCACCTATAAGCTGGATGACCTACTTGACCACAATGGTAGCATTTCATGTTTGCAAAGTATGAATTGCTCCTGCCTGCTCCTCTTCCTCTATTTGAACCTCCTTGAGGTCCTCTACCTCTATTATACCCTCCTCTAGAAGGTGTTTCATTGCCATGATCTATGGATTTAAACTCTCCGTGGTTTCTTTGGTCATTGCCTCTTCCTTGGTAGCCACCTCTATGTCCTCTTTGATCTCTTTGATCTTTGCCTTTGCCTCTACCCTTAGAAGCATGGTCTTGCTTCCTCTTGTTTCTTTCCTCAATCTTGATAGCCAATTGGTAACATTTATGTATTGTCTTAGGACTTAAAAGAGCCATCTCCTCTTGAAAGTTCCATTTCAAGCCATTAAGATACCTAGCCACCTTGAGACTTTCATCTTCTAAAACATTAGACCTATACAAAATTTTTGAAACTCCTCTTTGTAAGTATTCACATCTTGGTCTTTCTGCCTTAGGCTTTGTCTCTTCTTGTGTAATTGAATCTCATAGTCATCTAGCATGTATGCTTCCCTCACTTTGGCAACCATACCCTTCCAAGTAGTTATAGGCTGCTTGCCTTCCTTTCCCCTCTCCGTCTGAATGAATTTCCACCATGTCAAAGCATAACCTCTTAGTCTTGATTTGGCCACCTTTACCTTCTGTGCCTCAATGAATCCATCACATTCAAAATGGTTTTTCATTCCCTCTATCCAATCCATGACTAGATCAGCTTCCATTTTTCCACTAAATAGTGGTATGCCTTCAAGTGCTTTTCCACTCAAAGCTTTCAATGCCTTCAAGAAAGGCTCCTCTTTCAAAACAGGGTTAGGTTCAGGGGTCTTATCTTCCTCTGCAACCTCTTCTTCCTTTGGTCCCCTTCCTTCAAATTGCACGCTCCTCACTGCTTGCTCAAGTTGGGCTATTCTTTCCCTCAATAGTCTACTGTCTTCCTCTTGCTCTTCAACCATCTTAGCCAATTATGTATTTGTCACCATGATGGTAGAATCACTAGACTCAACCTCTAACATATATTATTCTATCCCAAATCTTTAGTTGGCTTTGATACCAATCTGATGGGGCAGGGTTGGATGAGACACTCACTGTCCCATGCTCTAGGTCTCACCTTGGCAAACCCTTTGGTGTCACTCTCCACCTTCTTAACCTATAGGACCTAATGCTTGTTAGGCACCCCTGGTTCTCCTAGTCAACCCTACTACCATCTCTATTTCCCTAACCAATCCAATCTTGGTGCTCTCTCTACCATTCTCTCCTTAGCCCTTAATCTTCCTAAAGGCTAAATAAAACTCCAAGCTTCACTAGCTTGATGCAGGGGTGTGTGATGTCTTCCATGGCCTCAAAACCATTCCTCTATGGTTCTTGAACATCCACCAACCACCAATTCTCCATCGCTCTCTCCAAACCCTACTCTAGGGTTTAAAAAGGGCTACTAGCCCTTGAGCCCCAATTAGGCCTCCTAACCCGAGAAAATAGGCTTAAACCCCAATATTTCTAAAGAACATCACAAACTTCCTTTGGAGACCCTGGTTCATTTTCCTACCTCTCCAATATTTTTGAGGTTTTAGGCTCTCACTGTTTGTACACAGGAGTAACCCTCATTTTGTAAGAATTAGGGTTTTTTTAGGCCATTTCCTGACCTCACAGTGAACTGTCAACATTTCCCCATCACCAAATGGACTGGTGAAGCCTCTTCCTTCCTTCCAAACCTTTGTAAGGCCTCCTGCATCCACCACACACCTTGGGTTGCCAGGGAATTGACACCCCTACAACGTTAGGGCTTGGTTTTCACTGTCTTTCCTAACTGGGCATAGTCAAGCTTGCCTAGGAGAAGACTTTTCCCATGACACCTTGCCTCCTACAGACTTCTAAACCTAATATATTTACATGCATGGAGCTTAGCCTCATCCCCCATGGACTATACACCAGGTATAGCGGAAGACAAAGGTCTAAGACTCCATGATTAACAGTCTATTGGACTGATCAGTAATGGAAAGAAACAAAACCTACTAAGAACAAAGCTAGGAAACGATGCAACAACACCACAAATGACCACACAAAGCTTGTAAATTAAATACCACACATGCCACACACTGCTTAGTGCTTGGAACCCTCCATTAACACACTAATAAGAACTAAAAACCAGAAAATTACCATAATTTCATTGCTTTTCCATATGCACAGTAAACTCCAAAAGATACAAAGCTTCTTCCAACCTCAATTCCAGTTTGAGGTCCCTCTTTTAAATGTTCATAAGTGGTTACATCTTCCCTTGGTTGGACATAACCACCCCATTAGGCCAAAAGTGCACAAATGCAACATTTTGGCTTTATTTCCCATATCCTAGTGATTCCTAGTGGAAACAAATTGTGCAACTCATTCAATCTACCATAAGCTACTGATCAACCTTCACCCTAACATCTTCTAACACCTCTAACTAAAAATTAAATGGTCAACATGACCTTAAAGTATTAAGACACAAAATTTCTTCCTAGGCTTCCAAATTTGCATAGTGCCACCTAATGCTTCCTACCTAGGTGCTCCTGCACCACATATCTAATGATGAGTCTGAATACCTGAATGATGAAAATGATGAATTCTTGTTCATGGATCTGAATGTTGGAAAGAATTATATTGAATCTAAAATATATATGAAGGAAATTGTCTCGGAAATAGGTCACAACATCAAAGGGACTATAGTGACTACTTTTCATGCTAGAGAGGAGAAAAATGACTAGATAAATAATAGAAAATGCTCAAATCATATGACAGGTGATAAGAGTATGTTTTTTAGATTCAAGAATTTTGAAAGTCATCTTGTTAAGTTTGGGGATGATACATCTGCTAATATATATGGAAAAGGTTCAATTAGTTTTGATGGAATACATAATACAAATGATGTTCTTTATGTCAAGGGTCTCTGAAATAATCGTCTGAGTGTAAGACAAATGTGTAGAAAAGGATATAATCTTGTATTTCAGGATGGTCATTGTGAAATCAAAAAAGGAAGATCTTATATTTCAAAGGTGCTAATGTTAAGTGCTTCATGACTCAAATCAATGAAAGTTGGCTATGACGTAGAAGAATGTATCACATCAGTTTTAACAGTCTAGTGAGGATCAACTCTTCTCAAGCTATGAGAGATATGCCAAGAATTGCATATCTTATGAATGCAATTTGCAAGGAATGTCAAGAAGGGAAGAAAACAAGAAAGAAGTTTAATATCAAAGAATATTCTACCCGCATAACCTTTGGAGTTGGTGCATACAAACCTATGTGGACCTATAAGAACAAGAAGCTTTCAAGGTGACATGTATTTCATGAACTATTAATTGATAATTACTGTTACACCCCATTTCATAGTTACCAAGTTTCTTTTACCATTATGAGTGAAAATGTTGATAAATGTAAATTGTGACTTCAATATGTTTATTAGGTGAATGAAATATGTGAAAATGCAATAAGATGTTAATGATTTCAAAAGAATAAATATTTTTTGAATTGATGGAATGCTATGTATTGCATTATGAACGTTCTAATGCTTTGTTGATAGAAATGTTTTAAGATGCAAGTGGATTTCAAGTGAACGTTTAAATACCATTGTAAATGTGCCAATATGGATGCAGGTATAGGTCCATGCCTCTAGAAGGGAGGGGAAGTATCACTCAAGAGAAGTGATTGGTCGGGTAACCCTTAACAAAGCCTAATTGAGCCTACACACACTCACTTTTAGTTGGTTAAGTCAAGTCAATAGCTTGGGAATTAGGTAAGTATACCCTTGGTCATAGTTTGAAAATGATTTGAATTCATCTTGGTTTGGGAAAATTTTGTGTGGGTTCTTGGTTTTTCCTTTGAATGATCATGATTTGAACATGTGAGAAAGTCCTTCTTTGTGTGTTCCTATTTTTATCTATGTCGACCAATATATACATCAAATGTATACATGTATATGTGTATGAATGGTAACTCATGCATATGATTACATAATATGAATAGTGATATGAGTTTCACGATTATGACATGTATATATGTACACATTTTGTGTATGTACTCATTGATGAAGATGAACATATATGTGACTAATATTATTAAAAGTTAGATAAAATTATACATGTGTATATTGATATATATATATATATGTGTGTGTGTGTGTGTGTGTGTGTAAATATGCATGTATTCAATAATACATACATACGTATATGTATTAATATACATTATTGTGACCAATGACATAGTATAGGTTAACTACACCCGATCTATATGAATTTGAGGCATATTTAATCCACTAGATATATCAGTCTCAATAAGATCATCCAATATAAACTAAACTAAGAATCCATAAAAACTAACATATTAAATCATAAAAGCTTCAAAAACACCTATTCCAATCAATTGAAACTTATCCTATTGGGGGAGTGGTGTCACATTGATGTGGAATGGTGACCCTTTCCCAATCCCTTGGATAATGAGCTTGTTTTGATAGATTCTATTGAAGAGAATTGACAAAACCAATGAAAGATGTGTGATAAAACATGATTTAAATGCTAAATTAACATGATGAATGCTAAGATGATTGATATGGGTGTATGCAAATCTACTCTAAATGTATGAAAACTTTAAATCTATTAAAACCCTAATTACAAAATATGCTAAATGTATGCACCTATGTTATCATGGAAGCCATTAATGGAAGCTAGCTAATATGATGCAAGAAATTAACCTAAAATGATGCTAAATAAGTGCTAAATATGAGTGAAAATGAAAGTAATTTTAACAACATAAGTTGTTCTCTTAAAAGATTGATCCATTTGTCTCCAAATAGTGACCTATTTATAGGAGAGCAAATGAGAAGTGAAGGGTTAAGATTAAAAAGGTTAATCAATGGAAAAAATTGGAGGAAAGATGAAACATGGATCAAAGATTCTCATCAATGTATGAGAATCAAAGATCACATGGATCAAGAAAAGAATCAAGGGTTCATATTCTTCCAAACAAACACACTTTCAAAACTTGCACAAGAAGTCTTGTTGAAAGTTTGTTGTAAGGAGGAATATTCCTTTTTTCAAATGAGTGAAGAAAGAGAATATTCTCATGGGTGAGGAAAATTAGATATTTAGTTAATTAAAAGCAAATCAAATCATGCAAAGGGAAGGAATATTCCTTTTGGAGGAATGTGCAAAGGAGGAATATTCCTTTGCAAGTGGTAGAATTAGATTTAGTTAGTAATTTGATAATTAAAACAAAGTTTCAATTGTGCAAATCAAGTGAGTTATATGATATTCATTAAATAATTGATTTAATGGAGATCAAATGAAAAAGCAATGCACGAGATTGATTTGTTCTATCAATGGTCACAAATGAAAGGACGATGAAACATGGATCAAAGATTCTCATCAATGGATGAGAATCAAAGATCATATGGATCAAGAAAAGATAAAGGGCTTACAATCATGCAAACAAACACACTTTGCAACAACTTTAAAAAGTTGTTTCAAATTTTGTTTGGAATAATCATTACCTTTTTTGGAGGAAAATAGGAGAATATTCCTTTGGAATATTCCCTATGCAAGTGGATGAGAGGGAAATTAGCAATTTAGTTAATTAAAACTAAATTTGAATGTGCAAGATGAGGAATGTAAGGATATTCATTAAATTATTGATTTATTTAATGAAAAGGGGATGCAAATATGATATTTAATTAAATATTTTAGGTTATTTAATTAAATAAGAGGGCTTAGGGTTAAAATTATGTAATTTGCATTATTTAATTAAACCAGATGAAATATCAATGTGAGAGGGGGTGAATTAACCCAATTAGGTCAATTAGATTAATAGGTGAAAATGAGGTATTTAATTAAATAATTAGGCTTATTTAATTAAAATAGTGACAAGAAGATGGATGAAGCAATGTTAATATATCAGATTCAAGTGTGTATATCATTCAAGACATTTTTAAGTGTCTACAATTTTCCCCTCTTTGAAGTGAGGTACTTGTTATGTTGGTTCAAAGACCGACGCTTTTTTTGATTAAATTGCTTCTCAGATAAAAATAAAAAAAGATTTTTGGATGCCCCACTGTTGCCTCAATGGAAGGAATAAGTTGGTTCCTTTCCCCCTCGATAAATCAGGAGAAAAAAATTGAATTTTGGGTTGATTTCTCGAAAAAGGTAAAATATAGGTTCAAGATCAATTCATCTCAGAGACGACTAGAAAGTGCAGATGTCTTATGTAGATAGATTTGATGATGTATAGACAATCATCCGCCATGGGTAGCCTCATGCACATTTTGATATATCACACAAATTCAATACTTGGATAGAAATGTTAGTAAAGATAGAAGAATATGAAGAATGGATTTGACCATTGATTTTGAGATTGATTCAAAAGTCGAATAAGTTCATGATGCATTGAGATTGTATTAGATATGGTGATGAGATAGATGATTTGGTCATATTTGGGATTGGGATTTTTCATCATTCCTTATTTTTGATATATCACATAGACACGATGCATCATGGTATTGATAACCAGGATGGCGTTGTATCTAGTGTAATGGACTTTGACTCTACAAACAAATAGGATAGTTCTTGTCCACACCTTGACATATAGAAATATCTTTGGAATGTAGCTTGGAAGTTTAGAATATATAGGACCAAAGCATACACAATAGTCAACAATCTACTCCAAACAACCTCCCTACACACAACTAAGCAAGTATGTGCCAAAATTATTTTACAAGAATATCCACAAGCAAAACAAACAAAAAATAATGATTGATGCCCCATTCCTTTCTCTCTAAATCATTAAGACATCATTGATAGGTCCTCAAAATGGGTCAATAAGATAAATCATAAGAAAATATTAAAGACAAACAGTGAGTGTTATCTATATCTCTTGCTAGTTTAAGATAGCTAAGGTGATTTCTGATGTTGATGCCCATTGTTAGAAGGATACATCCTAGGACATTTTATCAGATGGTTTGATTTAGGATTTGGTGTGTGATAGGTCATTGATACAAACTCCACTGACTCGTTTACCTATGACCTAAACTTTAGATTTTGACACTTTGGTTCTCACTTTACGACTTGCAATACCTGCTTTCTATTCATGTTTCCAAAGGTTGAAGATGACAATTGATTTATTATGGGTGAAAGAGAATGGGATGGAGGGTTTTGGATTTTGTAGAATATTTCAATGTTTTGGTTTTCGATTATTTTGAGGTTGTTTAGGGTTTTCCAAAGTTTTTCAGGGTTTTTGTGTTTTTCTAATTTTCAAATTTGTTTTGGGATTTTTGAGTTTTCCAAATGTTTTGTCTTCCTAAGTTTTCCAAATGTTTTTGGTTTCCTTAAGTTTTCAAATTCTTTTGTGTTTTTCTAAATTTTCCAAATGTTTTGGGGTTTTCTAAGATTTTGAATGTTTAAGGCTTTTTTGATATTTGAATGTTTAGGTATTTTCTAAGTTTCAACTAAGAACCTAACCTAAAATACTATCCTATGGGCCTCGGAGGCTTATCAAAGATGAGTCTTTCCTACATTATACATGTAGAGACCCGTAGTTTGACTGATTTGACTTATTGATGATGAGATATGGACACTTGATGGATTGCCAGTTTATTATGATGGACTCCTAAAGGACTAACCTAGGGTGTCTCGAAAGCACATCAATGATGGCCTTTCCTATGCTCAAGCTCAAAGATTCATAGTTTGACATGGTTTTGTTTTTGGATTTTTGATGTGTTTTGGATGTTTTAGGATTTTGACTTTACAATTTTCAATTTTTTTTGGATTATTGCTATACAAGATTTTGCAAATTATGTTTTTGGATTTTGATGAGATTTTATAAATGTTGTTAGAATTTTCAATGAGATTTTGAGGTAAACGATACCTAGATCATGATTTGGTGTCATGTTGTGAGATATAAGACATGGATCAAGAGTTATTTGAAACCAGAGTGTAATAATCTGCCCCTAGTGTCTAGCAATGCTTCATAGTTTAATGGAAAAACCAAGATAGGTAATGGATATGCAAAGATTTTAACTGAGTTTTATCATGCTAGATATGGGCTATGGGACTTCATGAGATAAAATTGTAAAGAGCCTATCAAAAAAATTCCATGATTAAAGTTAAAGTATATGTAGAATCTTTGTCAAGCCAAGATAAAGTGGGATATCTAGATGAATCTGGATTGGATGGATGGAGGGAACATTGGATTTATCATGACAAGGATGAGATATTTCTTTCTAAGAAGGATCATATTGACACTCGATTCTACTCATGACACCTGTTTTCCAGGTTTTCATCATAGTACTTTCCCAATGCACCATCGTAGTGGTTTTCACTAGAGGATGGATGATTTTTATTTTTACTATTTTCTTGATTTTTTTATTTTTTTGATTTTTTGGAAGTTTTACCCTCATGTTGAACCACTTGGTGGTACTAATGGAGAGGCCATTATCATAATGTGCGAGCGATATCTTGCTTGAAGAAGTTTGCTTTGCTAAGATATGAGCACTTCAATGCAATTTTGAAGAACTCTGATCTACCTTGTGGATACCAGAATTAACCCTGTCTATGTGGCACATCACAATATGGTACCTTCAAAATCCTTATGATAAAGGGTAGATACCAACACATGGTCAATGTGAGAATTGGATATTGTGAATGGAGTGTATGGTGACATGTATGACTCTCCAAACTTGAGAATATGAGCAATGATGGGTGGGAATGGAGGTTTTTTGGAATTAGGACCAACCACTGGATATACTTTGTTCCTTACTTGAGAAGCCTACTTTTGTGTTTGAGGATGCTTTTTATGGATACATTTCTCTTTTTCATTGTTCCCCATAGTTTCTTTGACTAATGGATTTTTAGAGGGATAATTTTCTTTGTCCCTTTTGCATTACTACTTCATTTTCTTGGATGATCTTCGCCTTGCTTTGATAGGAATTCTTCTTTTTATGTTGGTCCCAATTTGCATATGAGATGATGGGTGAATGCCAACTCATTATATGACTAGTTGTAGTGTTGACAATATTTCCATCATAAGGATCCCTCATGCCCCATATGTTGATATTTGTTGTAGACAAGATTTCCCCTAACATTGTCAAGGTATTATCAATACCTAATCCTTTGCCTTGATAATGTATCCTCTGATCCATAGCCACTGAATATGACTTGTCATGAACATGATATTGCTATGGATTCCTGTTGTTCAAGAATATGAACTATTTGCTTTGGTTCTATGACATTGTTATCTGTTGATACCACTTCAAAAGATGTTGATTTTGACTTTAAAGATGTGGATGATGCACAATCACTATAAGAATCAAGAATCTCGATCATTACTTGCTCCTGCGTAGGAATACCAAGAGGGGGAGACTCTTGTTTTGGATAAAGAATGTCTATATGTCTGTCAGAAAGAAACATCTCATGGGTGATATTGGGGACATCTTTGAAGTTTAAAAGGGTTTGGAAGATGTCCCTTAGCTCTTGGTGAAACTCTGGGGATAGGG
>VDFB02118420.1:0-46950 GCA_007258455.2 Sequoia sempervirens | reverse complement strand
TTACTCCCTAAGAATTTTTTTTGCTTGTAAGTCGTCCTTAGGATATTCGATAGGAGGCGTTTGGTTAGCTTATCCTTGTATCTACTGGATGAAAATTGCATTATTAGTCTTGTAGATTCGAGTTAGTGTTGATAGCCAAATTGAATGTTTATACATTACTCTTTTGAACATCTGTGTTCTCTTTTGAGGTCACTATAGGCTATCTGCTAGGAGGAAGGAAATAATCATCAACGCCTTGCATAGGTTGGTTGTATTCAGTGCATGTTGGAGGATTTATTTCCTTATAAATTCAGCTTTTAAGCTAGCCTTTGTTAGTGCCTAGTGCAGGGGTGTTATTAGTCGATGCTTTAGTTTCTTTGGGGCCTTGAATCCCCTATTTCCCAGCACTATTTTCCCCATTATTGCTTGCAGATTTTTGTCCTTGTTTATAGCCTTATGCCATAGGTGTCCTGCACAGTAGGGTCTTTGATCCCTATGAGTTAGCAGATCCAATTTTGTCTTGTGAGGTTGGTTTCCTGCTAGTCGATGATTGTTATATAGACAACTGAATGTGTGCTTTATCCTCACATGATCATCAAAGAAAGATGGGAAATTAAGAATAGAAATATCCAATAGCTTGTACTAAGAATTTCGCTCTATGTTAGGCATATGTATAGATCTTCACATCTTGGTAGGAGTAACTATTTTATTAGTCTCTAGCAAGAATTTTACAACTCTAAATCGAAAGGTTCAATACCGTTCTTTTGAATCAATTCAGTGAACCACCAATTTGTTAATTTATCAAGCTCTGAAGCAATGTAGAAGGAAATCAGTTGTTAGGCATCACTTAATACAAAATAAATTCTACATGTATTCAAACATGTGATTATTCATTTTAGGAAGTGAAATCTATCATGGACAAACAATATATGTTGCGCTAAATATGTATATTTTTATTTGGCCCGTTGGAACACAGTGTTTCCATGTAGTTCTCAATATACTAGAACTTTTGGTTAGACTTAATATTTTATTATCCAATAGGCTATTTAGTGTGAAGTTTTCACCGGGATGTTCATCAGCCCAAGTGTGAATAGCATTTATCGGCCAGAAAGCGGCAATTTTCTTAGGGTTGTACGTTTCTTCATTGGCCTCTCCATCCATCTGCCAAGACAACTACATAGAAATATAGTTTGAAATAATGCATTTAAACTGAAGCGTCGTTGTCGGTGGTCACATGCAGGTAATGGTGGCATACATTTTCAAAGCAGAAGAGGAAAGGAAACTAATTTGGGGCTTTTGTTTTGAGTGGCCGCATGGAGGTTCATTGCTAGTCTTTATTCGTGAAGAAGATGCCATGAATGTGAGGTATTTTATGTTGCAAAATCATTCAAGATTTATGCCTGGCTTCGTTGCAGCATATTAATCAAATTTACCCTAAATCATATATTTTGAAACTAGGGCTCAACCGTGGAAGCCCTGTTGTGAAGTGTGGGAATTCAGTTCTGTGAACACCTCGATGGGATTCCAGAGAAAGAAAAGGTAACAGAGGTTTTAGGGAAGGTGCTTAGTGATGAAAAAGGTAAAGAGATGGGAACAATTGTGTAGAAGCTCAAGAAGATGGCCAGAAAAGTTGTTATGCCATTTCTACAGAACCTTGAGGTAAGTCACTTGTGGTTTCATTAAGAGTTTTTGGATATGTTTATGCACTCCAAAAACTCTAGGTTTATATGGTTTTCTAAATACTTTCTTTTAAATTTTCAAACCCTAGATTCATATAATATTTGAAGTTGTGTAGAAACGGCAGAAGCTGCAAATGGCTACGTAGGGTAAAACCTAAATGTGTTCATTATTAGGATTTTGGCTGTAATTTTCATTTTAATAAACATACTCTAAAACCCTCCACAAAACCATATTTTGAGGCTGCACCTCGCCAAATTGGAGGAGTAGAAACCACTAGCGATGGGGAAACCAGTGCAAAGCAGCGAAAAAAAACACAAAATATGACAGAAAATGATGAACGACTGAGATTTGTTTAACCTATTTGTCATCTGTTGGCATACTTTTTTGCTTGACACTCTATAATTAGGATAATGGAAAAACAAGTGGTTTTTTTTTGCTTAATCAAGAAAAAGTTGAAATTTTTCAAGCATGTTTGATATGGGTTTGTCATCTACATAAGGTAGGTCTAATGTTTACTAAAACACATGAAATTATGCATACAATAATTGCTCCAAAATGAACATAATTTACATCCTTGCGACCTCTGATATAATCTATCTCAGATTTGGGAAATATTGGTAAAATGTTTATTTATAGGATTAAAATAATCGAAGCATTTGTTAACACCGAATCTTACCTAGACTCCATACACCAATGGGGATTGCCATTTCTAATTAGTAATATATCACAACGATAGAAAGCAATCTGGAATTCAAAGAAGTGATAGATAAAACAATTGGAGTATCCCATCTAATCAAGTGCAAATTGTACCGAATGATTCTTGAAGAAACCAAAACTTTGATTCAAGCTGAAGAAAAAGTTGTAAATTTTGTTTCACGAGTATGTTGAATTGGTTTTTGTGTTTGTTCCTCCCATTAATGTGTGCTTCTGGTACTTCATTTCTTTTTCCAAAAATAAATGGCTTACTCCTAGAGAACCTGAATGTTAAAAGGTTGATTTAACAACTATTTAGCTTATTGTACTGATTAATCATTGGAAGTGAATCTCCAATCTGCTACACATGCCATGAATTCAGCTTCTTATATTTTTTTTTGTTTTACAAGGAAGTTTGCAAAGCTTAGACAGTTGACAGCCTCTATGACTTGCAGCCATGTCAGAATACAAGGATCTTCCTTGTTTTCTTTTGGGAGAGTCCTTAGGAGGAGCAGTGGCTCTAAAGATCCATCTGAACCAACCCCAACAATGGAATGGAGCTGTTCTAGTTGCCCCTATGTGTAAAGTAAATTTTCACATTTGAAGCTCTATTTGATTTCTTTTTGCATGAGGTTTTAGTTTCTGACATTTTAGAAGTATTGCCCACTTTTGACACAACTAATTAAAATCCTTGAACTGCCAGCTTACAGATGATGTTAATCCGTCTTGGCCCATGGTACAAATTTTAAAACGCATAGCTCGCATCTTTCCAAAGAAAAAATGGCTTCCTAATAAATACTTCACAGAGTTAGCATTTAAGGAGATCGAAAAGAGAAAGATTTATGTACTTGCTTGTATTTGGTTATGCTGCATGTACATTCTTATTTTTTAAATCTTTTCCAAAGGGAAAAACGCAAACGTTATGGGAAAGAAAACTTAAATCTCATTGCGGAAAAACTTGTATGCTCTAACATGGCCTTATTATTTATTTATTTCAGACTGATAACCATGTAATTTCCTACACGGATTGGCCACGACTGGGGAATGCCCTACAAATGCTATGGACTGCACAAGAAATAGAAAAAAAAATGCATGAAGTGAGTGTTAAATAATGGAGTAATGTTTTCTTTGATTTGAATTTACTTTGTTATGGATGCTTAAAAAGGTTGTATGGAGGTTTCTTTACCATTATTAATTCTCCATGGAGGTGTTGACAAAGTAACTGATCCCTCTGTTTGCAAGGCTTTATATGAGAAGTCACAAAGTGTTGACAAACAACTGAAACTTTATGATAATGCATATCATACTATTCTAGAAGGTGAGTCAGATGAGAGGATTTTTGAAGTCCTCGATGATATTTTTTCTTGGCTGGATGAACACTCTAATATAAGGAAAAGGTAGATGATAGAATTTTTTTTTTCATTTTTCTATGAAACTGTTAGTTTCATTGTAATTTGGATCAGGGATGGAATTGTATTCACAAAATGTCAATGGTTTGTGTGTAGTTGTAGGATGGTTAAGAACTATAGCCACTTGTGTCTTGTTTTGCAGAGTTGGGTCTCCATATAATGAAAATAATTTTAAATGTATCCTAATTTTAAATGGAAGCAAGGTTGTCATGCATAGTCCATTTTATGGCAGGGCTAATAGTTTTTCGTGTTAACTTCCTCCATAAATTCTTTTCCATTTTATAGTTGCTCCCCTATTAGGTTTATATTGAAACTAACTAGGACCTCTTTTATTGGCATTGTATATTCTATTATCATTTTGTAAAAGGTTTTGTCTCTTCTCTTATATCCAGGCCATAGGGAATGATATGAGGTTTAATGGTATCCTTCTTCCAATTCTCGACTCAATTCTCTATCTTGAATACTTTTTCTCTGGCCAACCAATCATACTACTTCTTCTTTTGCTACAATAATGCAGCCACCACCTCTCCTTCTTGTTCATATTTTTTGTGAATTTTGCACATTCAATGATAGCCATACTTCTCCCTATTATAGTGCCTAATATCCTCACTAGCGTTTTTTTTCCTCCTACAACCTCTCTTTCTTTAGTCTTTGTTGCTTTTAATTAGAAAGTGTTATCCATTCAAATATAATTCTCAAGTTCGAGGGGACCAACTAGATGGCATAGCGCATAGCGTACATGAGTGATGGGTAAGGATTTTTTATGAATCCTTACTTCCACTATTAAGCTTGTTAGTTTCTAAATAAATTCATCTACTATTCCATTCATCATTCATGTTGTGTGAGTATCATTATATGTTTTCTCAATACATCTCATCACTAAAATTTGGATTGCATTCTATCTATGCTTTTGATTTCATAAGAAGTTACATTAATGCTTGAGAAAATAATATTTCTTGTAGTTAGTGGGAATTCTAAAATTTAGTCAATTTAAATTAAAATACCTCTATAAATTTAGGCATCACTAACCTTCTCCTTGGCTGCTTCATGAGTCAGTATGCCTATAGTTTGATTGAGAAGATCCCAACCCTTACAACTCAGTAGGGTTATTGCTTTTTATGTGAAACTTTTCCAGTTGGGATACCATTGGATTTACAATACTATTATTTGATAGTAGATAGTGGTACTTAAGCCAATACTGGAATTGCTCAATTTCATGAGGTGCCCTACCCTCATAGGCATAGCTTGATAATCTTATTCTACTATAGCCACTTCTATCTTACCTAAAATTTTGTATAGCTTCAACCTATAACTGCAGATTCATAAGTTACTACTTCGTGTACCTTCTTATTTTGCAGAGTTGGGTCTCCATACAATGAAATTAATTTTAAATGTATCCTCATTTTAAAAGGAAGCAAGGTTGTCATGCATAGTCCATTTTGTGGCAGGGTTAATAGGTTTTCATGTTAACTGTCTACATAAATTCCTGGCCATTTTATAGTTGCTCCCCTATCAGGTGTATATTGAAACTAACTAGGACCTCTTTTGTTGGCATTGCATTTTCTATTGTCACATTGTAAAAGGTTCAGTCTCTTCTCTTATATTGAGGCCATACGTAATGATATGAGGTTTAATGGTATCCTTCTTCCTATTCTTGACTGCATTCTCTATCTTGAGTACTTTTTTTTTTTTGGCTAACCAATCATAGCGCTTCTTCTTCTTCTGCTACAATAATGCAGCCACCACCTCTCCTCCTTGTTCATATTTTTGTAAATTTTGCACATTCAATGATAGCCATACTTCTCCCTATTATAGTTCCCAATATCCTCACTAGCATTTCTAGTCCTCCTATAGCCTCTCTTTCTTTAGTATTTGTTGCTAGTAATTAGAAAGTGTTAGCCATTCAAATATAATTCTCAAGTTTGAGGGTACCAACTAGATGGCACAATGCACATGAGTGATGGGTAAGGATTTTTATGGTCTAAACAAATTTATCTACTATTCCATTCATCATTCATGTTGTGCAAGTATCATTATATATATTCTCATTACATCTCATCACTAAAATGAGGATTGTGTTCTATCTATGCATTTGATTTTAGAAGAAGTTACATTAATTCCTGAGTAAATAATATTTTTTATAGTTAGTGGGAATTCTAAGATTTAGTCAATTTAAATTAAAATACCTCTGTAAATTTAGGCATCCCCAGCCTTCTCCCTCGCTGCTTCCTGGCTACTTCATTAGTTAGTATGCCTATAGTTTGATTGATAAGATCCCAACCCTTACAACTAAGTAGGGTTACTAATTTTTATGTGATACTTTTCTAGTTGGGATACCGTTCGATTCACAATATTGTTACTTGTGTTCATATAACATGTGTCCCCATAGTTTGATTAATAAGGAGGAGGTATTTATTAGGATTCAACTGCATTTTTTTTTTCAAACTCATTGACCCATGTTTCATGAGTAGTGAGTAGTGGTTCACAAGAATTCATCTCTCAGCACTCATTGTATGAAAATTTTATGCAAATCCAAAGATGATAGCTCTCTTTATTTGTTGGAAAATGATCTCTCAATTGTAGTACCCCTTTTTTTTTGAAGTAACAGACACGTGGTTTCAGAAAATAAAATACTCTCTTTGTCTGTGGGAAAATGATCTCTCAAACACAACACCCTCTAATTTTTTGAATAGACATGTGTGTTGATGACGGTTTGACTTGTAGAAAACAGGCCAAATAAAATCTCCACAGACAAGACTATAAAGAGCCTATCCTTCTTGCAAGATATGGAACAAAGACAACCTAAGGGGAAATTTTGCATTCACAGGACAAAGATTGGCTTTCGTTCAATCCCAAGTCTTCGATAACCAGGTCATGGTTGCACTAGCGTCACTCTTGGGTAATGATGTGGTATTTGTTGTTAATCTCAAAGGGACTATGATTATTTCTAGCTTTGCTAAGAATTATAAACATTTCACATAAAATTTCACTTCATTCATTGAATAACATCATGAAATCAAAAAATTCAACATAATATTTCATGAACATCACAAATTATTTGCTATCACATAAGTAGATTTAGCATTAAGAATTCAACAACTTCATGAAAAAAAATATTTTCAATGAAATTCTTTCCATTCACTTATATTTTATGGAACACTTTCAAATATTAAACATCTATTCTAAAACAAAGTATAAAAATAATCAAAAATAAAAAGTTTCTCCTAGTTATTCTCCATGGATGCCCCAAAGAATTAATTAAAAGAGAACAAACCACCTTATACTTCACGAGATTGCTTCACAACTACATATAAAATGATGCAAGATTTTAAAAAGAGGGTTTTCTTTATGGGCACTGAGTAGGTTCTGTATGCAACTATCAATAAAGCTCTAATATCAATTAATGTCTATGTGCATACAAAGTAAATTATGTCAGAATGGTTCAGAAAATAGGAAAAAAGAACAAAACATAAAAAAAAATTATGCTCCTCTGAAATCCACAAATTTCAAACTTAAAATAAAAATGTGGGACAAGATGGCCTTTTATAGAAACAAGGCCCAAAAATTTTAACTTAAAATTACATCCAGAGAATCAAAAACAACAAATCAAAATGTGGCACATGGCATCTTCCAACTATCATCAAGAACATTCTATAATTTAAGTCAATGCTTTAACTTTGTCTGTAGCAACATTTTTCTTCATACTTCAACATGAACACTTTGTATCAATCAAGGCTACCAGCTTCCTTCCAAAACATTGAAATGAGGAGTACCTACCAAGATTGGGATCGACCTACAAATTTAAAACTGAAATAAAATAAACTTCATCATATTTCTAGTATCTGGTTCATTCTTTTTCACTTATGACCCAGGCTCCAGGATTCTTCCTTCTTTCTTCAACTAATACTCTCAAAAATCCCTTAATACTTGATGTATGTGCTCTTTTTAAATTCTTAGTATTGCTCTCCAAGTGAGCTTGATCCTAATATATTCTTCAATTACTCGAAGTATGATGCCATTTTTTTGTACTTTGTCTGCTTCATACTTGGCTATAACATTTTTGCACTGTATTATCTCGTCAATAACTTCTCACATCAGCAATTGAACATGATCTTTTTTTATCCTTTCTATCCATTCCTTGAAAGCTTTAGCTTCCTTTCCCTCCTATATTAATGTTTGGTGATCAAAACCTTGGCGTTCCAATATTTCAATAAATTATTGATTTTCACTAATCAATCTTCTGCACTTGACGGTGACTCTTTCAAATCCTTCAATACATTGTATTAACATGTCACCATCCCATTTCAGCTATTTCTTCCATTTTCATGGCAATGAAATTTCATGTCTTGATATTACATTACTCTATATTAACTCTTGGATGTTTGACTGCATGAGAATTTTAGTGTTTCACCTTTCATCGATGACATGCTCTTGGCGAAATCTATATTCATCTTCAAATCTTTTCAATTTCTCTGAATGATGGCATGCTTCCTTGTACTTGCTTATTGCATCTGTAATAAATTCTTCTCCTTCCTTTACCCAATATTCAATCCATTCTTCAAAAATGTTCATTTTATGATGAACTACATCAATTGCATCTACTTGCTCTTGTGACATCAGCACCAAATGTTGGGGCAGTTCAGCTTGTTCTTGACCAGATAAAGCTAATGACTTAATGAAGTGTTCCAAGGTAGCAACCTATTCTTTCAATTCTCTTTTCTTCTGTTTATATTTATGTACTCTAGCAATAGTATCATTTAAATATACTTTTATTTCCTCTAATTCTTGCTGCTAAGATGAGTGTCCAACATTCATACTTGTGATCTTATACTCCTTAAGTGTTATTTCATGTTTGTCCTTATCAGTTGTTGGAGTGGCTATTTGAATAGTTTTGTTGCCATCTGCATTTCTTTGTATGACATGTTTTGTCTTTGATCTCTACCTAGGTTTAGGAGTACCTACTTCTTGTATAAAATTATTAAGATTTAGAGGTAATACTTCCACTTCCATTGGAGAAGCTAATTCCCTGATTAACCAATCAGGTGTATCATCATCTTGTTGTACCTCTATAACATTTCTTTGTCCCTATTTACCACTTTTTTTAGGAACTTCTTCTCTTTGACTTTCAACATTTTCTGAAATGGGAATTTCTTTAGAGATATCTGGCAGAGATTCGAGATTGGTAGGGTTTGACACTGCCTCCTTTTTTTGGAGACTTATATTTTCCTGTCTATCTATATTTTCTATTTCATCTCTCTAAAAATTATCTTCTTTATTTACTGCTACACCAGGATTCTCTTTATTTTCAATTCTATCTACTGCAAATAGAGTAGCTTCTTCTTCTAGAATTTTAGTTTTAGCATGGCCTTTCTTTGATTCTTCAAATACCTCAGAGTGTTCATTAACATTTTTCACATTTGCAAGCAAAGGCTGGGAATCAAGAGTATCTTCAACAATTCTTTCATCAATAGGATCCTGCTTTGCAGTTTCCCCTATTTCCATTTCAAGTCTGTTAGGGTTTCTTTCCTTTGAGGCGAGCATTCCTTGAATAAACTCTTCTTCAACATTTATGGGGTTAGAGCTTGTATCCTAAATTTCTTTTGTCACTGGGTGTACCATGGTTTTGTCTTTAGACTTCTTTTCCTTCACTTTCTCCCACATAGCACCCCACTTGTCCACCTATTCTTTAATTCTAGCTTCATCCTCTTTAGAAATTTCCTCTAAATCTATAGGATTCCCTCCTAGTGCTTGTTTCATACTAGCCATATTAATAGAAGGGGGAGAGGTAAATAATGTTGTAGCCTTGGTTTGTGCACCAACATTCTTTGTTGCTCCTATTCCTTCATCAATAATTACTCTTGTTTTGAATTTAGTTGTATAGGAAGATGCACCTTTAGGTCTCACTTTTGATTTATCTTTACCTGTCTCTACATCCTTCTGTTTATCAAATGGTTTTGTGGGAACATCTTGTATTGCAGTTTCAGGGGTTCTTTCTTTAATTCTAATACCTAGAGTCGCCTTACTAATATTTCTTTTCTTCTTGGTAGGTTCTCCACTTTCAAAAGCAATTTCATCTCTTTTTTTCCTTCTTTTATCTTCTAAGAAGATAGGTTCAATTCTTCTTTCTCTCAAACCTTCACAAAAATCATCAATCTAGTGTTGACTATACCTGAAGACTGGTCTAGTGAAGTCATCAATTGATGTCATATCTTCATCATCAACACCTAGGTCTTGAATGGGTTCATCATATACCCTATCATCATTGTAAAATTGATTCAACACTAACCATTATCTTCCTCCAATTGGTTTGGGATGCCATAAATCTTTAGCATCTGAGCATATCTTAAAGTCATTCTTTCATATTTTCTTCTTCTACCACGTGCTCGTCTTCACAGTTAAGCTAATAATCTTCTAAATGAGGAACATGAGCATGAAAACTAGCTATGTTTTTAGCAATATTTCCTTCAATATCATAATACACTCTATAGTGTGGGAACTCTTCAAAATGGTAGGTCCTTAGTTCTTCTTCACACAAATTAGTTACTCTAATTGCACTACACTTATAATTTCCTATTGCGATGGGAAATTTAAAAGAGGCCTTTTTGCGAGCATGGCTATAAAGAGCTTGAGATGGTTTTAACTATCTGAACAATTCCAATAGAACAATTTTATAAGTAGGATACCTAGGCAGCATGAATAGGTGTCCATTAAATCCCTCCACTCTAATGTAGGAGTAAGTTGGGAATTGTATGTACTAGGCTCCCATAGGCCAGATGGAAATTTGTGCTTCCAGGGATAATCTTTTAGCTTTATCACCTTCCATTGTTCTCACCATTTTCATGGAGAAAAAATCATTAACTTTCCTTTAATCATCTTTATACCCATAGACAATGATCTGGGGTAGATGTGCATATATAAAACTATTACCAACATTTGTGCCTAGAGTACCAATTTGTTTCAACCCTTGGTTACTAGCTCTCATAGCACAAGAGTAAATAACATATGATGACATGTAAAGGAATCTGGTTTTGGGTCAACATTGAACATCTATGTGTAAATGGGGAGACCAAATGTGTATATGATTCCTTTCTGTGACAAGTCTGCATAAATTCTCCCTTCTTTCTCAACAATCCTCTTAGCTGGGTTGTAATGATTTATACATTACATAACTAATTTAGGAGCTTCCATTGTTGGCAGAAACCCTCCTGCAGGAAGTAACCCATTTTCCACAACATTGTTGGTACATTGAGAAGCATTCACTTGCAATAGCCATGAATGGATTTCAATGTCAGAAGACCATCCCATATGATTGTCTGTAACCACTACGTTGATGGGTACGACTTGTGAACAGCAATACTTGAATTCATCTTTTGCACTTGCATTAAAAGAGCTCATTTTGTATATAATGTGCTCTACAATTTTTAGAATATGTGTCTTGTGTGTGTGTTAGGCTTAGATTTAACCAAAACTTACGTTTCACACAATTTTTAATTCATTTTTGACTAAATTTAACAACTTGGAGAATAATTAGCATTTCAATTTCAGAATGGGAAATACCATTATCAAGATTTTTTAGCTTGAGAAACTCTTAAAAAAATATTAGTTATTCGAAATATACCTAGTTTTGGTTAATAATGGTGATTCTTCAAAATGCAACTTCAAAACCCTTAGTAGTTGCATCTTAGTTTCTTGAAATTTACCTCTTTGTGCACCAATGTCATTTCGTTAATTCAATGTCCTTAGCAAATTTGCAATATGAGGTGAAGTGGAGTGTTGTAAAAGCAATTGCATGCTTGACGTGGTGCCAAGTACATAGGTAGTTCACCACCTTCATTAATTACCTATTATTTTGCATTAATTCCTAGAATAAAGGTGCAAGCATTATGGATTAGGGTCCAAATCACAAACACCTAGATTTTTGTGTGGGCTCACTATTTGAGAAGAAAGATGGTGTGGTGATTATACGTGGCAATCAGATATCACACTAATTCTTTGCAAGGTATATGTCATTAAAGATATGTGATCGATTGGTGATCATTGAGATTAGAGCTTTCTGATATTTCTTTTGAAAGGAGTAAATAATACTGAGATCTAGGAAATGCCTTCTAAGGAAAGAGAAAATTGGAATGAAAGGAAAGACTAGAAAATGAGTATAAATGATAGATTTGACATATTTCAAAGCAGACTCTACAATTTCTAACTTTCAGGAAAAAGAAACAATAAAATAATGGACTCTGGGAAAAGAGGAAATTACCAGGATTAAAACTTTGATCAATGAAATACTAGGTGGAGCTAGAATCTTGTGAAGATACAAATTCTTTTGGCTCAAACAAAAGACTCTGAGATTCTGGTTTCTAGTAACATACTAAACATTAAGAGCATACTAAAACACCAAAACCATGAAACAAAAGGATATGACAACAAAGAGGCCAAGTGAAAATGAAAGAGGAAATCAACAACTGACCGAGCATCAAAACAATGTTGTCGAAGTGAGAAAAAACAAAAAGAGAGGAAAAAAAAGGGGTCCACATTTTGCTAAGGGGAAAAATGAGGCGTGTTGTGAGACCACACAACAACTAGCAATCAACAAAAATAAACAAAACAATAGAAAGTCAATTCTAGATCTAACATCAATGTTCCAACTTTCTTTAGTACTCTAATTATAAATCATAGGATCTTTATTCCATATTCAAATTTTACTTTGGTTAGCATGAAAAATTAAGTATTACATAGCTCATGTGTGTGCAATTGATTATTTCCACTACAGTAAACTTAGAAATAGCGCTTGTTTGCATTAATCTACATAATATGACAATTCCTTTTAAGCCAACTAGGGATAGAGCCTTGCTGCCAGTCAAGTTTTCATAGCCCTAACAAGGTTATCTCTGTAATTCCCCCAAACATAGCTCTATTGTTAATCAGGCATCCATAGCCCTGGTAGAGTTATTTGGATGGCCTAATGGGTTGATATCTTTTTTTTCTAGATATGGCAATGATAGCTCATTTTTCACTTTTGATATTGCAATAATAGCTCTTTTATCAACTTTTAAGCATTGAAGCCTGCTATTAGGTTGGGAATTATAGTGGTAACAAAGGTAATATTTTGATTTTTCAATTAATGCAAACAATTTTTATCCCAAATTTCAGTAGAATGATTTTAAATGTATTCATTTGTAGCTCAACATCAACTAAATGATTCATTCTAATCAAAGTATATAAAGTATGTAAAGGTGTGCAGTAGCTAGAGGTGCTTCATGAGTTGTTCCAAATTCATCATGTAGTTCCTACAACACTTTATTAGCTTCTATTCTATTTAAACATCTTAAATAGATTCCTTCATGATTTCTTTTGAATAGAGCTCCTCCCTTAATCATGTAACTCTATGATTTTATCTTGAGGGTTCTTCTTTGATTTCTTTGCATATGATCAGGGCAAGTATGACTGACCAAATAATGCCAAATGTTTGAATACCAATCTTCTTGATCCTTTTCATCCAATGTGTATTGTTGGCTTGAGATTTGAGGATCTATTTCTGCAATATATTTAACCAAATCTTGTCCATAGACCAACCTCATGGGTATGATGTCTAAATCATATTCTTGTAAAATGGTGACCCATTTAGCTCTCTTTTTTCCAGGCTCACTCTATGTTAATAACATTTTGACAGCCAAATCTACGACAATGGCTTTAACTATAATTTTGAGGATGTAATGTATGAACTTGCATACAAATTTCACCAAAGCAAAGGCTTGTGTCTCAACATCTATGTATCTCAATTTTTCTTCCTTGAATGGAGTGCTCATAAAAGAATTTTTTTTCTTCTTCTTTATTTTCATCTTTTTGTGTTAACACTGTTGCACAAGTGTGACCAAGAGAAAATGAGTAAATATAAAATGGTTTAACATAGTTTGGGCTTACCAATACTAGTTCTTATGTTATTGCAGTCTTTATAGTCTTGAAGGAAATCTTAGCTTCATTCGTCCACTCTATTTTGGCATCTTTCTTTAACATATCATTGAGTGGCTTCACTATTTCAACGAATCCTATAATAAATTTTTGAAAAAAATAATCTTACCAAAATATGACTTCAATTCTTTTCTACTTCTCAAGGGTTGTAACTTGAGTAATGCATTCACTTTGTCTGGGTCAATTGAAATACTGTGTTCAGAAATGATATGTCCTAGAAATTTTCCTTGAGTCACCCCGAAAATATATTTTTTAGGATTTAGTGAAACTCCATAAGTTTCACACTTCTGTAATATTGCTTTAAGATCTTGAACATGATCTCTTCTATCTTTAGAAAATACTATAAGGTTGACCATGTAAATAATGATACATTTTCCTTTCAATTCTTGAAAAAGCATAGTCCATGGCTCTCTAGAATGTAGCTCCAACATTTATCAATCCAAACGACATCCTTCTGTAGATGAAAGTTCCCCACTTCATGGTGAAAGATGTTTTCATCCAATCTTCCCTCGCTACCATTACTTGGTTATATCAAAAAATCTGTACAAAAAGGATATCATTTGCAAACCATTAACTATTTGTAACACTTCTTCAAGTGAGGGTAGTGGATAATTGTCTCTTTCAAATGCCTTGTTGAGATTCCAGAAGTCTACACACAATTGTATATCTCCATTCTTCTTCCTTATAGGGACTAAATTTTCCACCCAAGTAGAATGTCTGATAGGAAAAATTATCTTGGCTGATAGTAGTTTTTGAACTTCCTTTTGAATTAAAGGCTCTAAGAGTTTATTTACTAGGCGTTGTTTCTGTCGAAAAGGTTTCACATCAGGCTTCAATGGTATAGCATGTGTAATGATGGAAGTGTCATACATCTTCAAGTCTTCATATGTCCATGCTATGACTTTCCAATAATCTTTAAGTGCTTGAGCAATATTTCTGTTTTCTTCTTCAGTACAAACCTTTCCTATGAGTACATTCTTAGGATCTTCTTTAGTATGCAAATTGTATAACTCAAATAGTTGTCCATCACTTTGAGGTAAATCTTTCTGTTTGACTATCTAGTCAATATCAAACAATCGTTCTAACTCAATTATTCCTTTTAGAATATTGTTATCTCTGGCTTGAGTCAATTCTTCATCTTGAATTTTTCCATTAGGGTGATCTATCTCTTTGATTATTTGTGCTTCAAAAATATGAGAATTAGTAATGAATTCCAATATGTGTTGGTCATCTGCAAATACTTGCAAGTTAGTGACATTATCAAGAACCAAAGGTAATTGTACCAATTCCATTGTGAATCTTTTTAGATCTGAGGTCTCTAAAGGTTCTAAAGTACTAGCAGTAGTAGCTAGAGCATTGGCCCTATGATTGAATCTTCTAGGGATATGCGTAATATTGAATGTGTAGAAATATTCAATTAAATCCCATACTCTATGTCAACAATTGGATAATATTTTGTATTGGAAAATATATTTCTTTCTGAATTTTTTAACTATCAATTTTGAATCACCAAACACTTTAAGGATTCTAACTTTCTTCTTGATTGCTAGGATCAAGCCATGTATAAGGGCTTCATATTTTGCCACATTATTAGTACATTGAAATTACAATTGATATGAAACAAGAAAAGACTTACCTTGTGGGTTGATAAGTTCAACTCCAACTCTAATTCATTTTTTTGATTTCAATCCATCAAATTTGAGAATCTAGGCTTGATCATCTGTGGCCAATATTTTACCATTTTTCAATATCATTGTATAAATCTTTTTAGTTTGTATGTTTTCATCTTTGTTTCTATAGATTTTTGGTTCAGTTCTTTTGACATTGTCACATTCTAGATAGTATCGATTCTCAATTGTGAGAATTATCTCTAGACACATCATACAATTGTTTTCTGAATGTGTAGCATTATGCAACCTGCACCAATCCTGCAACAACAAACTTTTTAGTGGGATTTTACTTTTACTGCTTTACTGAGCTTTTGCAATAATATTCTTCTAAAATTTATCATAAGGGCTATTCTCTTCTTTAGAAGAATAGAAATCTAATTCAATTAAAACATTTGTTCCAAGAGTTATTTCATTATATTTCTTAGCATCACAAGTGAAAACTTCCTCAATTTTAACTCCTGAACTTCATATTTTGTAAACTCTTGGTTCTACATTGATATATAGAACTTCATTTTTTTTATTATAATCTGTGATCATGTATTTCATGCATGGTTCTCTTTCAATCTGAATCTGATTAGGAACTCCTTTCTATGGTAACCACATGTGTGAGAAATCGATAACCATGTATCCATTCAATGTTTTAGACCAATCTCTACTTAGAAGAATACCATAAGTATCAAGTATCTACATCACTTGAATGTCAATTGATATAATATTGGATTCTAGGATTAGAAGCCAATTGCATGTGGATATTAGTCAACTCTCCTACTATGTTTACCTCTATCTTGTCAAGTTGAGTGACTTTCTTTAAAAAAATTGTAGGGGTTAACCCCAATGTCTGACATATGGATAGCAACATCACGTTAGTAGATGCTCTAGAGTCTACTAAGCAGTTATGAATATTCTTACCAAATATTCTCAAAGTGAGCAAAAATGGTGGGGACTCTAATTTTCCTTTGTAAAAGGCTACTTGCGCATCTGCTATGGGAATGATGTTCTTATCTTTTGCTTTAGCCTGATTATCTTTCACTTGAATGTCCTTGAATTTTCTTTCTTGGGGAAAATATTCTAAAGTGTTTAAGAAAGCTTTCTTGATCATAGGTGTCTTAAGCAATTCTGATAGAGAAAGGCTAATCTTTACCTTCTTAATTTCTTCCACTAAATAATTAGTCAAATTGTTTTGATCAGCGGAGTCTATCTTTTCACCTTTTGAAACATTTGATGAATTGTAATGAGAGGTCACCTAGGGTAACCCATAATTATTACTTGATTTGTCATCAGGTGGAGTGTTGAAGTTATTAGGGGTATGTGCAGTATCATCATAGAAAAAATAGGCCCTTAAGTGGCAAAAAAATTAGAAAAATCAAAGTTAGGCAACTTGACGTAAAAAAATGAATAAGTTATCTATATTATTTTAAAAATATGTAAGAATAGAATCTATAGAAAATTGAATGTAGTTTCTAAACTTCTAGGTTTCTTTAAAATATATATATATATTTGGTGAAAATTTGAAATTTCAATGCAGTAGTACTTAAATTTTAGGGAAAAAATAAGAAGTAGGTGTCTGTCTAACCACCCTAACCACAATAAAATGATAATATTTTTTTATAATATTTTAGATATAAGTAGAGGACTCATGTCTCAATGTGATGCATATTTTTTTGTAATTTTTTTCCAAGTAAATAATTAATTATGATTTTCTTATTACAAATTTTAAAAAATATAAAAAACTCATATGTCTGACCACTTTAACTTGGTCAAAACTTCATGAAATTCATTTTTTCTTTTTTTAATCACATAGTATGCGAAGCATAGAATGTGACGCATGTTTTGGATTTGAAAAATGTGATACTATTTGGAAGCTATAGATGTTTTTCAATCAGTCTATCAATCTGGACTTTAGTCGTAATTTGAATAGAAAATAAATAATATTTACTTATTAAATTCAAAGTAAAGCATAATTTATATTGGTGAAAATCTGAAAATATCCTTTAAAAACCCTTTTCGTTTTATCAATTTTAGGTAAAAAATAAAGTCGTCAACCACATACCCATCATATTGCCACTTTTTGGCCCGTCATGATCCTGCACATACCCTTAGGTGGGATTGATGTTGTTAAAGGCCCATTGAATCTACCTCCATTGTTAATGTTATTCTTCATGTTGTAATTATTTCCCTTCTGATACTTTTGGAAGGCATGTATTTCATCCATTTCTTCTTGAGTCTTGTTTTCGTCCTGATAAGGAAAAGTATATGTTTCCAAAGTCATAGTCAAATTATTACCTTCATATTCATGAGCATGACTTGTGATAGTGGTAGGTAATTTGAAATGTTCATAACTTTCTAGGACTAGAGTAGAGTCATATCCTACAAGAACTAATTCATTTCCTTTAGGAGGATGATAATCACAATGCTCATTATAATGAGTAGTAGCAAGGAAAATGTCTAAAGCAGTTTTGAATTGTAAACAATCTACTTCAGCATGAGCATTTGTATTATAAATTCTATGCCAATTGTTCATTGCAAGTTTAGCTAAGTTCACTTTTGATGTAGACTTTTCATCAGTTGAGTTCAGATTATCTAAAGGTGTTGATACTTCCCCATTACTAGGACATCTATTCCAAGGTCTAGGTGGCCTGGGAGCATTATACATTCGATTTTGCAAATTCTAATTATTATTCTGAGAATAGAAATTTTGATTCCTTAATTGTGTAACCTCTGTGGTTAATCTTTTTTAGTTGAGCTGTAACTTATTTCATGTATTCCTTTTCCTCATAAATTTTTACATTTTGATTTTCTTGAGTTTGTGAGAAAAAATAATTTCCATTAGGACGCAACTCTATAATAGCTAGACTAGGGTGAGGGACTAAAGCTTGACTATTTCTTAGTTGAAGGAAAGTATGTTGAGGAAATATCCCATTCTGGACCACTATAGGATAAACATTAGGAATCATATGATGACCTATAGGGACTCCATTTACATTCGGGGTAGGGTAAATATTTAATCCATTTTCGCCATTTGCAGATGATCCATTTCCAAGATGTTTCATTTCTAAATTTACATTTATAGCTTTAGCATAGGCTTCTGGTAAAGTAGTGGGAGGATTTTATCTTCACTTCACAAACATACCAGTCAAAGGATCCAATACTGTATAATAAACTACGATAGCAGACAAATTATCCAGTACATAAGGTGCTTGTAACCTAAAATAATCCTTTTGAAATCTATCATTAAAAGTGGTTATAGGTTCACCTTCAAACCTCTTGATTTGAGTGAATTGATGATTTAACAACACGGGATCAGTCAATGTTGTAAACCTGGCTAAAATTTGAGTTTTCATGTCTTTCCATGATCTAATAGAATTGTGAGGCAAGTTGATATACCACTGGTAAACTTCATCACTCAAAGTGTATGGGAACAACCAACACAAGAAATCTTCATGTTGAATTCTTGCTCAAAAGAATGTATCCTTGAATATACTAATATGTTCATCATCTTTGTGAAAATAATGCTTAGGACACAACTTGTCAAGATTTTTCAATAAATTGTTGTAAATAGCAAATTAAATTGGTGACTCCACATTAAAGAATGCCATCACTATAGGATATGATGGTGCAACAACAATTGGAATCTTTGGACTTGCACTTAAACCTCCAAACTTTTGAGGTCTAGATGATGTTTGACCACTAAGCTCGACTAAGGTCACCTGAGGATCACTAGACCAAGATCTAGTGGTTCTACAAAAATCCAGTTTAAACCCTAAAAAAAAAAAATAACAACAATAGGCCCTCCTTCTAGCACCAATTCCTATTGATGATGGTTTCACTTGCATAAAATAGGTTGAATAAAATATCAATAGACAAAATCATGAATAACCTATCCTTCTCAAAAGATATCGAACAAAGACAACCTAAGGGGAAATTCTGCATTCATAGGACAAATATTGGCTTTTGTTCAATCCCAAACTCCAATAACCAGGTCATGGTTGCACTAGGGTCACTCTCAAGTAATGATGTGATATTTGATGTTAATCTCAGAGGGACTACAATTATTTCTAGCTTTTCTAAGAATTATAAACATTTCACATAAAATTTCACTTCATTCATCAAATAACATCATGGAATCAAAAGATTCAACATGAACATCACAATTTATTTGCTATCACTTAAGTAGATATAGCATTAAGCATTCAACAACTTCATGGAAAATAAAACATTTTCAACAAAATTCTTTCCATTCATTTATATGTTTTGGAATATGTTCAAATATTAAACATCTATTCTAGAACAAAGTATAAAAATACTATAAAAAATAAAAGTTTCTCCTGGTTATTCTCCATGGATTCCCCAAAGAATTAATTAAAATAGAGAAAACTACTTTATACTTCACTAGATTGATTCATAGCTACATATAAAATGATGTAAGATTTTAAAGAGATGGTTTCATTTATGGACATTGAGTAGGTTTTGTATGCACCCTTAAACAGTGCAACATATAGTCTTGTTCAGCCGAACTTACAAAACCAGCTACAAAAGATACTGAGATAGGTAGCTATCCAGAAAGCTCTAATATCAATTAATTTCTACATGCATACAAAGTTTTATGCCTGAATGGTTTAGAAAACAAGAAAAAGAACAAAACTTAAAAAAAAAATTGTGCTCCTCTAACATCCACAAATTCTAAACTTAAAATAAAAATGTGGGAGGAGATGGCCTTTTATAGAAACAAGGCCCCATATTTTCAACTTAAAAGTCTATGTAGAGAATCATAAACAACAAATCAAAATGTGGCATATGGCATCTACCAACTGTCATCAAGAACATTCTAGAATAAGTCAAGGCTTTGACTTTTTCTGCAGTAACATTTTTCTTCATACTTCAACACGAACACTTTGTATCAATCAAGGCTTCCAACTTCCTTCTAAATCACCAGAGTGAGGAACACCTACCGGTACCGAGATCAACTTGCAAATTTAAAATTGAAATAAAATAAACTTCATCATATTTCTAGTATCCAAATCTTTCTTTATCACTTATGACTCGTGCTATGGGATTCTTCCTTCTTTGTTCAACTGATACTCTCAAAAAGCCCTTAATAATTGATGCATGTGCTCTTTTGAAATTCTCTGTATTTCTCTCCAAGTGAGCTTGAGCCTAATATATTCTTCAGTTACTCAAAGTATGAGGTCATTTTTTTGTGCTTTGTCTACTTCCTACTTGGCTATAACATTTTTGCATTGTATTATCTTGTCAATAACTTCCCACACCAACAATTGAACATGATCTCTATTTATCCTTTCTATCCATTCCTTGAAAGATTTAGCTTCCTTTCCCTCCTATCCTAATGTTTAGGGATCAAAACCCTAACGTGCCAATATTTCAATAAATTCTTGATTTTCACTAATTAGTCTTTTTGCACTTGACGATGACTCTTTCAAATCCTTCAATACATTCCATTAAGATGTCCCCTTCCCATTTCAGCTATTTCTTCCATTTTCTTGGAAATGAAACTTCATGTCCTAAAATTACATTACTTTGTATTAACTCTTAAATGTCTGACTACATGAGAATTTCAATGTTTTTCCTTTCATCGATGGCTTGCTCCTAGCCAAATCTACATTCATCTTCAAATATTTTCAATTTCTCTGAATGATCACATTCTTCCTTGTACTTTCTTATTGCCTTTGTAATAAATCATTCTCCTTGCTTTACCAAGTATTCAATCCATTCTTCAAACATGTTCATTTTATGACGAATTGCAGCAATTGCATCTACTTGCTCTTGTGACATCAACACTAGATGTTGGGGCAGTTTAGCTAGTTCTCAACCAGATAAAGTTAATGACTTAATGAATTTTTCCAAGGTAGCAACCTGTTCTTTCAATTCTCTTTTCTTCTCTTTATATTTATGTAGTCTAGAAACAATAGCATTTAAATTTACTTTTATTTACTCTAATTTTGGCTTCCAAGATTAATATTTGTGATCTTATACTCATTAAGTGTTATTTCATGTTTGTCCTTATCAATTGTTGGAGTGGCTATATGAATAGTTCTATTTCCATCTGCATTTCTTTGTATGACATGTTTTATCTTTTATCTACACCTAGGTTTAGAAGTACCTACTTCTTGTATAAAATTATTAAGATTCAAGGTAATACTTTGAATTTTATTGGAGAAGCTAATTCCCTGATTAACCAATCAGGTGTATCATCTCCTTGTACCTTTATAACATTTATTTGTCCCTATTTACCACTTGTTTTAGGAACTTCTCTTTGACTTGCTACATTTTCTAAAATGGGGATTTCTTTAGTGATATCTAGAATATATTCAGGATTCGTAGGGTTTGACACTACCTCCTCTATTTGGAGACTTATTTTTTGTGTCTATCTAGATTTTCTATTTCATCTCTCTAAACATTATGTTTTTTATTTACTGCTACACTGAGATTCTCTTTATTTTCAATTCCATCTCTTGCAAACTATGTAGCTTCTTCTTCTGAAATTTTAGTTTCAACTTCAATTTCAACATGGCCTTTCTTTGATTCTTCAAAGACCTAGGAGTCTTCATTAAACTTTTGCATATTCCCAAGCAAAGGCTGGGAATCAAGAGTATCTTCAACAATTCTTTCATCAATAGGATCTTTCTTTACAATTTCCCCCCTTTCCATTTCAAGTATGATAGGGTTTCCTAACTCTGAGGCAAGTGTTCCTTGAATAAACTCTTCTTCTTCAACATTTATGGGGTTAGAGCTTGTATCTTGAATTTCTTTTGTCACTGGGTGTACCATGGGTTTTTCTTTAGACTTCTTTTCTTTCAATTTCTCCCACTTAGGACCCCATTTGTCCACTTGTTCTTTAATTCTAGCTTCATCCTCTTCATAAATTTCCTCTAAAGCTATAGGAGTCCCTCCTAGTGCTTGTTTCATACTAGCCATATTAACATAAGGGAGAGATGTAAATAATGTTACAACCCTTTGAGATGCAGACTTGGTTTGTGCACCAACATTATTTGTTGCTTCTATTCCTTGATCAATAATTAATATTGTCCTGGGTTTAGTTGTAGAGGAAGATACACCTTTAGGTCTCACTTTTTATTTAGCTTTACCTGTCTCTGCATCTTTTTATTTATCAGATGGTTTTATGGGAACTTCTTGTATTATAGTTTCAGGGGTTCTTTCTTCAATTCTAATACATGGATTCACCTTACTAATCTTTCTTTTCTTCTTGGGAGGCTTTCCAATTTCAAAAGCAGTTTCATGTCTTTGTTTCCTTCTTTTATCTTCTTAGAAGATGGGTTCAATTCCTCTTTCTCTCAAACCTTTGCAAAAATCATCAATCCAGTGTTGAGTATACCTTAAGAATGGTCTAGTGAAGTCATCAATTGATGTCATATCTTCATCATAAACATCTAGGTTTGGAATGGGTTCTTTGTAATGCCCCATTGTGTGAACCTCAAAGGACATCAAAACAATACTTTTTTTTTTAAAGTATTCTAAACATACATGTGATGCACCATAAATCAAAAGTCATAAAACTTAATTAAAAAAATTCACTTACACTTACGTCCCTAGGGGTACACAAGGAGACATTACGAACTTAATTCCATACAATATCAATAAAGAATAAAAGCTAAAGATATAGTCCATAACAAAGTAAACATTAACAAATGTAACACATACATGATAAATCATTGATAAGAAACCATCTATGTACGTAAATACAACACATACATGATTAACTCAACACATTAAATAACAACTGCCATGGCCAATATCCACACAAGGTTTAACGTTACATTACAGTACAATTTTCAAGAGGTACAATGATACAAAAGTGTTTCCAAATATGAACGGAAACCATACAACAAGATAACATGATGCAAAAGAACAGAGGAATACACAGTATCATAACTGGCTCCAAGACGGATACAACTCTGGAGTCGCCGCAACAGCACCAATCCACACCTCTCAATCCTTGACTAGGGACCCAATGGGGTGCTTAGCACGTTCCACCCAACCATGTGGGTGCGAAGACCCACCCCCCATGCTAAGGAGCTAACAAGAAAGAGACCTCAACCAAGAACATCCAAACCGGGAACCACAAGACTCAACGTTATACGAAAGTATCATAAAACTCAAGGGTTGAAATGACATAATCAACAACATTCATGAGTCAACATAATAACTTAAAGTCATAAATCTCATCACATTAAACAAAGCATTAACTAGTAAACAAGTAACCAAAGGATGATCATGAAACATTTCCAAATCAAACTGAAATAATAAACAGAATACAATTCCAAAGGTAATAAGGAACACAGGGAAAATGGGTATCTAGTGGAGAGTGTCATCGCATAGCTCTCATGGGATCTCCTAGCCCTTCCTCCAACTTGAGGCACCGACACCCATCTATGGATCTCCTAGCTCTTCCTCCTACTTGAGGTGCCGACACCATAGGGTAGCTCATGCGGAGCCGATAATCTCTCATGAAGACGAGATCATGACTTTTCCGACCACGGCCTTCTCTGTCTATCATTAGTCTATGATATCCCTAATGCATAGATGAGGTATCCAATGTTTATTATCTTGTTATGTGATTACTACCCATCCCTCCTAAATTCATTTATTATGTTTTCACTTTATTAACAAACTCATTCGTCAGTTTTCTTGTGTACTTCCTCCTAACCGAGGCATCGCCCCCCACGAAGAGCCACTCTCCCTTGAGACCCAACAAACATCTAAACCAAAATCCAAGGGTTGTACTACATAACAAGAACATTAGATCATAACAGAGAAACACGCGAGGCATTACCTATCTCGCTATAAACACATAATCAAAGTCTCAACAATTCTCGTACAACCATTTCAAAATCATGATACCAAAACACTTGCCACATCAAGGGCACATAAAGAGAGAACATTAACTGACAATCATCTCAAGCCTCTGGAAGACAAAAGGAATGAAAACCCACAAACGAGGTTAAAATGAAGCAACAAGAGTTTTTCCCCAATAATTCCAACACAAGGATAAAATTTCCCTCAAATCTGAGATTAACTCAGAAAAGCCACACAAAGAAAGTTTCATCAAACCCATCCACAAATCAATCAACCCTAAAAACACAAATACAATCCACATATCAACAATGGTGTCACCTTGAAAGAGATTCACAAAAGAAAAATCAACCTTTAATTCAATAATAATCACTCAAAAACCAAAAGCCACCAACTAGGTATTCCACGGGAGACCTCAATTTTTCTCCTCACAAGAACCCCTTACTGTGGCACATAAATCACCTTCATAAAGTCAACAACATGGCAACAACAACAATTATCTAATCACATTCTCAATTAAAAGAAAACCAACCTACTCAACAAACAAAACAATTACAATCTCAGACTAATTCTAATATACACAATTCCACCATTAAAGAGTTTGATACAACCACCCATTACAAGATTACCAAATGCAACCGTATAATAAAACTCTCCAAGGATCCAAAATATAAATAAACCATTTCCCTCTAACCTTTCTCCCCTAATTACTCAACTTACAAATCAATTAACCAACTATAAGGTACTATAATCGTTAATCTTTTAATCATTCCCTCCTATCTATTTTACAAACTACATGACTAACTATATTTTGTTTCATCAATTCCTAACTAGATATTTCTAATTTCCTTTATAAGAATAAAACCAACTATAACTTACTTTCCAAATTTAGTGAATCAAAACTCCTACATATCTAGCCTAGTGAGTTAACCTTTCCTTAAGCAATTTTCTAATTTCTCAAAGCTACATAACTCAAACAATGTCTTTCTAGAATACTCATTTATATTCAAAATAAAAATCTGGAACTACTTTTCCTCACCTATATCTACCCAGAGAGAATCTCTTTGAAAGCAATAAAGGAAAAGTTTATCTTTAAAGGATGTTGTCCCTTACAAATTTAAATAGAACTTGATTATCTAGTAGAAATAAATCAATATTCCTTGTTAAAGTATTTTCCAAATTTATCATCAAATATATTTATTAAAAGACCAAAACATACTTTTCTAACATATAAATATACATTTACCCAAATTTCTTTTACATACATCATATATAAATATTCATAAAATCAATACACATAAAGCTTGTTTCTTCCTATAGCTATATTATCCAAATATTGTAATACCCCTCATGCCACTATTTGATTTTTGACATTCACTATGGTTTCTGTTAGCACATTGTGATTTGTGGTTGATACTGTTGCTATTATGTGTGGTAGCTTAGACTATTACTATGCTTTTTTGATGCCATGGATACTGTGATGACATTCTATTATGATCATTTGATGGAGTTATTTGGAATGCAATAGACTATAGAATAGTAATTTATGATGTGGTGTAAAATTTTATGATATGTTTTGGTGAGGGGACAGGTAGCATCACTCGTTCGCGAGCGCCCTGCTACGCTGTGAATCCTCCTCACAATGCTTTGATTTTATGTATATTGTATATCACTTTGTGGATGCAGGCTTTGCAGGAATAAGACTCGATTCCACCTATTTCGGTAGGTCTGGGCGAGCATTGAACCAACCCAACGGCAGGAAGTTGAATTATTTGAGGTGACATGAAAAGTAACTCCGTACCAAGTTGACAACAGTTTTGTATCTTTATGGGTTGTGCATAGTAGTCTCATTCGTTTGAGTGGTTACGTTGGTCCTTGTATGATTATATGATTTATCTAAAGTAGTGAATGGTGTTATGTGGTAATTTAAATAATTAAATGATTGGTAAAATAAAAACATAAAATAATAATTAAATATGGCAATGAATAAATATTTGAAATAATAAAGAAACATTGCATTTATTTGGAATCTCTCAATGGTTGTTTTTGAATTTAATGAAGAATTGTGGAAATGAGGCATATTTATACATTTATTTAAATAAAAGTTTATGTTATGAATTTAGAATTTATTTAGTTTTAATTAAATGCATTTGTTATTTGGGAAAAACATCAAAATGAAATTAGGGTAAAATATTATTTGATTTTTGAATTATGACCTCTGGTATTCACGGGAAGAGGAATTGAAAGGACTTCTGGGCATGAAATTTATTAAGAGTTTCTCTTTGTTTGAGGGGATTTTGGTTCGAATGCTGGGAAAATTCTATTGGCAATCATTTTCTTCAGTCTTTAGTATTTTCTGTTTTTGGAGAAATTGGGAAGAGGAAGGAAGTTTTCTGGATCTGTTGCTGGGAGATTTGCAGCAAAGGAATAGTGCAGCAAGAGGGGGGCAAGGCTTCTACAGTTTGCTGCAAGCGTAGGACGCCAGGTTCTACTCTTGATAATTGTTATTCTCTGTTAAATAGGAATTGATTTCTGTGTGTGTGAAATTTATTTTAGGGATGAAAATTAAATAATTGTAGAAAGAAAATCTACTGGGGTTATGGTTAATTCAAGAATGTTTAAATCGGAAAATGTAGAAGTGTTATTTATTTAAGGAAATTCTTTGGGGTTTCTGAATCGTTATTTGGGGTTTTTGATTTGTTGTTGATAAAAAAAAAGGGTTTATGTGTAATCTGGGAACATACAGTAGTTGATGTCTCAAATTGTTTTAAAAATATTTATATATTAAAATATACATATGGGTAGGGACAATTTTTATTTCCAGTAAATTTCTGGGTATGATATTCTGGTCTGTGTCTGTATTTTATTAAAAACAGTTCTTCTATTTTTTTCAATTTGGCACAGTAACTATGCAGTAATATCTTTTCCCTATTTTTCTATGAAAATAAAATGTTCTTATCTCTGTATATATATATATATATCTATATAGTATATATATATATAAATATATAGTATATATATATATAAATATATATATATAAATTTATTTTCGCACTTATGAAATTTTTGGGCAAAAATTTAATCCGCTGAAAATTGCATTTAACATTCAAATTTTGTTTAAATTTGTTATTTATTGTTAGTGGCTGTGTGTGGGGGTCGGCCTTGGCCGTACCCACCACCCCGCCACCGGTCCGTGGGACAGCCTGCGGACTGTCCACGGCAGTCCGTAGGACTGCCGTGAGCAGTCCGTAGACTGCCACGGCCGGCGGTGGTTTATTTCGTGGCTATGCGTTGGGAATAAAATTCCCATATGAATTTTATTTGTTAAAGCCTTTTTAGTTAGTCCGCGGGTTTTTAAATATTAATCTCTTCTGTGCGGATACTTGTCTTTGTAAATATATATATATTTATTTATTAGTTAATTTAAATATTCTGTGTTTTCTGTTAAAGAAAAAAAAAGTATATATATAGTAAATTTTGTTTTGATGAGTATATTCTGTTGTATATAGCTGATAATTAAACAAAGGCATAAATGCATATATTCTGTTCTATTTCGTTTTTGATTTAAATGAGATTTTTCTGTTAAAGCAATAGTTTTTGGAAGAAAATATATCTATACTGTTTAAACTGCTTAATAGACATTTTGTTTTGATTTATATTTTATTTTCTGTAACTCAGCTATTATCTAGAAAATAAATCTGTATAGTTAGATTATGTTTCTTGTTTTGTTTTAGAAAAATATAATAAAGCAAAAATTGTTTCCATGAAAATTTTAGCGAAATAGAAATAAATCTGTTTTATAGGATTCTCAACTTTGAAAGGATATTGCTGATTTAACAGCATTATTTATTTATTCTGTTTGTAATACGATTGTATTTTAGGAAAGAAAATTATTTTGTAATCTGTTTTGGAATTAAATAGGTTATCACTTTTAATTATTTAATTTCGAAATTTAATCTTGTTGGTTTATTGGGTTTTGGGACATTGTTATTTCCTTGATGTGGGAACCCCTTTTTATGTAACTCTTTAGTCTTCTAGAGGAAGTTGGGTTTGTTGAATTTATATCTTTTTGATCTTGAAATTCTGTTGAGTTACATTTTATTATTGGGGTGTACCGAATTATGAGATTTTATTATGGTATTTTACTTGCGAGATGGTTTATGCCTCGCGTATTACTTTGTTGTCATACTTTGATGATTATGTTTGTGGCATGGTACAAACCCCCCCTTGTTTTGATGGGTCCCTAGGGAGAGTGGCTCCTCGTGGGGGCCAGCGCCCCGTTTAAGGGGAAGAGCTCAGGATAACCCACGAGTGAGTTAGTAAATAAGTGAAAACCTAATAATTAACTTAGGAGGGTTGGGTTGGGTAGTAATATCATTGCAAGATTTTAAAAATGGATGCCTCGTCTTCATTAGTGCTTCTGCAGACTAATGGAAGGCTGAGAAGGCCGTGGTTGGCAAGGTCGTGGCCTCGTCCTCACGAGAGGTCTACGGCTCCGCATGAGTCACCCTATGGACCGGCGCCTCCAGTTGGGAGGAAGAGCACAGGACAGCCATAGATGGGACCGGCGCCTCCAGTTGGGAGGAAGAGCACAGGACAGCCCATGTAGGACTATGCGATGACACTCTCCCCTAGTTGCCCATGTGTTGTTTTATTGTGTTCCTCTGGAAGTGGGGTATGGGAATTGATTTAGATTGTTGTTTGAATTGATTTAAATTGATTTATAAGTATTGCATCTTTAGCATGTATTGTATGATCTCATTTATATTGGGTTATCATCTTGCATCTTTAGAGCATTGTGATTTGATGCTATTGGTTGCTCTTTTTAATTGGTGTATTGTGTGATGGATTTATGTTGGTACTTTTTATTTGGTTGTACCCTTTTGTTGTCATTCTTGGTCGGAGTTACTTCTCTGTCACCTCTTAGCACGGGGGTGGTCGGGTGGAACGTGCTCCGCACACCGTTGGGTTCCCCATCAGCGTTCGTGGCTTCAATCTTATCCAGTGGAAGATTTATTACAGTTGATCTCATTGTATTTTGATAACTTGTATATTGTATTCATCCCACATGTTTGGGATTCAGGATGTAACTTTATGGAGGATGTAACATTGAAAGATGATGTAATGTAATTAATTACTTTGTAATTTTAATTGGCTATGAAATGTATTATGGGTTATCTTGTGATAAAATTTATGTATGTACTTATCTTATGATGTCATTATAGTTCCTTTTGATATCTTATGAAATGATGTTTAATAATATCTATTTTCAACGTAATCTCGTGGGGGCCCCAAAGGACATAGTTGATTTTGTTGTTATATATGATCATTTAATATTGATGTGATGATTATTTATCTTCCTCTTTAAAAAAAAAATTATTTGCGCTCTTTTGATGTTTGTTCTTTGGGGCTTGCCCGGCGGGCGTTACAACTTGGTATCAGAGCCAAGGTTGCACACGCTGGGGTCTTTGGGTAGTTATGTCCGCTAGGTAACCTTTGCGTGTTAGCTCTTGAGCTCATGTGTACCTTTGTCTTGTTGTGCAGAAGCATGCCTAGAGGCAGAGGCAGAGGTAGAGGTAGAGGCCGAGGAAGAGGCCGAGGTGGTGGCCGTGGGGCCAACCAACCAAATCCTTCACCACCAAGTTCTCACGGTCCTGAGTTTGAGGAGCAACAGAATTCTCAGAACAATCCGTCGGATGGTGGACCGATTCCGGAACAGCCGGGGTTGGATGGGCAGTTGCAGCATCTGCTGGGTGAGCTTCTCGATAGATTGGGTCCTAGACCTAATGGGGATCAGCCGGTTGTGAGGGAAAGAGAAAGGTCTCCAAGGCCCAGGGGAGCTTCAGTTGATCAGGATGCTTTATTAGCTGGTCATATGAGGGACTTAATGAGAGCTCATCCACCTACCTTCGATGGCTCTGGAGGAGGTTTGGAAGCCGAGACCTGGTTAATTGATTTGGGCCGATGCTTTGCAATGCACCCCTACGGTAGTAATACCAAGGCTCGATGTGCTATTATGCATTTGCGGGGTTTCGCGTCCACTTGGTGGCAGCTTGAGGAACAGAAGTTGCATATGGATATCAGTATGGTCACTTGGGAACTTTTCTTGGAAAGGTTCAGGGCTCGCTTTCTCTCAGATCATTGGAGGCAGCGCAGGGCAGATGAATTCCACGATCTTAAGCAAATGGCAATGTCAGTAGAACAGTATGAACGTCGCTTCTATGAACTAAAGCAGTATGCAGGGATTAGCCATGATGAAGGGATGTTGGTTCAGCACTTTGTTCGAGGTTTGAACGCACGCATCAGTGGTGGTGTAAGGGTCTTCGAACCTAAGACCATGGAAGTAGCTGTCGAGAAGGCTCGTTTGGTAGAGGAAAACTTGGCCATGGCTTTGGGTGGTCATGTAGGAGTACAGATTGGTAATGTACCCGCTCCTAGAGCCGTTTCGCAAGGGGGTCAGACTCAGTCAGCAGGACCTTCTAAGAGTCGTTTTGGGCTTTCAAAAGGGGGTCAGCAGCAGCAGTCTCAACCAAAGCACAAGAATGTTACTTCCCAGCAAGGTGGTCAATCTCAGTTTCGCAAGGATCAGAACCGGAACCGTACCAGTTCAGGACAGCCTGCGTTGAGTTTTCAGTCCACACCTAGTCATGGGAGTTTCCAGCAATCGAATGCTCTGGCCGGAGGAAGAGGTTTTGGTCGAGCTAGGATGTGTCCTCAAAAGAGTGCTTCAGAGTTTAGTCAGAGACCAGCATTGTCCGAGCCGATAGTAGGAGATGCAGGGAGATCTCACCGAGTCTTCGCAGCAGTGGATAATCGGCAGGCAGATCATCAGAGCACCGTCATCGAAACTACAGGTTCATTACATAAGATTAAAATTTCAATTCTATTTGATTTTGGTGCATCTGATTCTTTTATCTCTCCTTTAGTTGTTGATCGATGTAAACTGGGGGCAATAAAGCAAAGCGAAAAGTGGCAAGTTGAGTTAGCTTCAGGATCTAAGGTTGTGGTTGAGAAGCTTGTGCAAGGTTGTAGGTTAGAGTTAGGGGCCATGTCAACTAAGGTGGATCTCAGAATCCTTCCACTTGGTTCCTATGATGTAGTTTTGGGCATGGATTGGCTAAGCTCGCATCGTGCTTTGATTGATTGTCGCCGTAAGGCAGTACGGTGTATGGATGATTTTGGTAGAGAGGTGGAAATTGTGGGTGTTCCTAGGCCTATCTCTTTGAGAATGATTTCAGCTATGCAATTAAAAAGGTGTTTTCAGCAGGGTTGTCAGCTCTTTGCTATATCGGTTAATGACCTTGAGTCGGAGGATAGTCGGGAGTTGTCTTTGAATGATTACCCTCTTCTTGCAGAATTTTCGGATGTCTTCCCTAGTGAGATACCAGGTATGCCTCCTAAGCGAGAGGTGGATTTCAGGATTGATTTGGTGCCTGGAGCTGAGCCTATTTCTCGGGCTCCTTACAGGATGACCACTCAGGAGCTCCAAGAGCTTCATCTGCAGTTAGAAGAATTGTTAGCTAAGGGGTTTATCTGCCCTAGTGTCTCTCCGTGGGGAGCACCAGTGATCTTCGTCAAAAAGAAGGATGGGTCTCTCCGCCTTTGTATCGATTACCGGCAATTGAACAAGGTAACAGTAAAGAATCGTTATCCCCTTCCTAGGATTGATGATCTCTTTGATCAGATAAAAGGGGCAAAGGTATTTTCCAAGATCGACCTTAAATCAAGGTATCATCAGTTGCGGATAGCAGAGTCCGATATTCATAAAACGGCTTTTCGTACTCGGTATGGTCATTATGAGTTCACAGTGATGCCTTTCGGATTGACCAATGCACCTTCAGTCTTTATGAGTCTAATGAATGGGGTATTCTGAACTTTCTTGGATAGGTTCGTCCTCGTGTTTCTTGATGATATTTTGATTTATTCTAAGTCTATGGAGGAGCATGAGGTGCACCTAAAGTAGGTTTTGCAGTGCTTAAGGGACAATCAGTTGTATGCCAATTTGTCAAAGTGTGACTTTTATAAGACTGAACTTCAATATTTGGGCCATGTGATCTCTGAAGAGGGAATTTCTGTTGATCCTACTAAAATCCAGGCTATCATGGATTGGCCCATGCCCACTAATGTCTCAGAAATTTGCAGTTTCATGGGACTGGGTTTGGGGGCTTGTAGATTTGGCGGGAGAATCTGCTAATTGAGCTTGATGTCATTTAGCATTCATATGGAAAAGCAACTAGTACTCAAGCCTAACGATGCGAATCCATGGTAATTTGTAATTTCTCTGTCACTAAATGGAAGTCTCAGGCTGTATTGTCTGAAGATAAGTGATTGCCTATAGATCTTAGAGTTAAAATCATGAACCTCAAATTATCCCACATGACCTTGAGTAAGCCGTAGTAGTTCCGTACTCGATAGAATAGAAACTTTTATTCGTCAGTTTGGGGCTACCTCTGAATCATCGAGATTTCTGTTATCTTCAGCAATTGATACAAGCGCGAAGAGGTAGATAAATTTTGTCTTAATGTTCACACGATTACAGGGAGTTAAGTATATTGAGGTAAGGAAAGAAAATGTGGTGGCTGACGCTCTAAGTCGGCGAAGGCATGAGGTTTTTGTAATATCTCTTGAGGTGGATTTGAAGAGTCAGATTCTTGCAGCCCTTCCTTCAGATAGTTGGTATTCAGAGGTGAAAGCGGAGGTGGAATCAGGTAGAGCTTTGGAGGGGAAATTTGCTGGTTATTCGCTAGATTCGGATGGTGCTTTGTGTTTCTTTGGGCGGTTGTATGTACCTTCTTCAAAGGGTCTTCATACATTTATTTTGACAGAAGGTCATCGGGCACCTTACGCGGCTCATCCAGGAGTTAAGAAAATGTATGCGGATCTTCGTGCGCTCTATTTTTGGTCAGGAATGAAGCGGGATATCGCCGATTTTGTGGCTTGATGTCTTGAATGTCAGAGAGTGAAGGCTGAACATCATCACCCAGCAGGGTTGCTACAGCCTCATCTCATTCCAGAATGGAAATGGGATGTTATTTCTATGGATTTCATCGTTGGGTTGCCTATGTCATCTAGACGGCATGATGCTATTATGGTCACAGTGGACAAATTGACTAAGGTAGCTCATTTTTCTCCTGTTCGATCATCATATGGGGCATCTTATGTTGCTAAGGTGTTCATGAATGATATAGTTAGATTACATGGGATTCCGCAGAGGATCATTTCCGACAGAGATCCGATATTCACATCTGCATTGTGGACATCTTTGCAGCAGTCTCTGGGAACGAAATTGAACTTCAGTTCTGCTTATCATCCTGAGACTGATGGTCAAACTGAGAGGGTCAACCAGGTGCTTGAGGATATGCTTCGTATGTATGTTATGGATCAGCAATCATGTTGGGAGGACTATCTGTATTTGGTTGAGTTTGCATATAACAATGGGTACCATAGCTCTATTGGTATGGCTCCTTTTCAGGCTTTGTATGGTCGTCCTTGTCGTACTCCTCTGAGTTGGGATCGATTGGAGGATAGGGTGCTTCTTGGGCCCGAGATGCTTAGAGATATGGAACAGCAGGTGTCTCGCATTCGGGAGCATCTCGTAGCTGCTCAGGATAGACAGAAAAAGTATGCTGATGCTCATAGAGTTGATCGGCAGTTTGCAGTTGGTGACCGGGTTTTCCTTCGAGTGAGTCCACGGAAGAGCCCAATTCGTTACGGAAAGGGTTCGAAGCTTGCGCCTCGTTTTGTTGGACCCTTTGAGGTGTTGGAGCGAATTGGACCTGTTGCTTACCGTTTAGCTTTGCCACCCAGTTTGTCGCGGATCCACGATGTATTTCATGTTTCTGTTCTTAGACCATATTTTCCTGATGTTACTCATGTTTTGGATTGGAATGCTCTTCAGGTCGAGGACGGGCAGCTGGCACTCGAGCCCGTGGCCGTGCTTCAGCGTCGGCGACTTACCCTCAGAGGCAGAGAGATTGATCAGGTGCGGGTTCAGTGGGACCCGAATGATGAGGCTTCAGCTACTTGGGAGGATGCCTCTCATATCAGGGATTCTTATCCTTATCTTTTCTCTGGCTTCCAGGAGTAAGCCGGATTTTAGGGGGGGAGGATGTAATACCCCTCATGATACTATTTGATTTTTGACATTCACTATGGTTTCTGTTTAACACATTGTGATTTGTGGTTGATACTGTTGCTATTATGTGTGGTAGCTTAGACTATTACTATGCTCTTATGATGCCATGGATATTGTGATGACATTCTATTATGATCATTTGATGGAGTTATTTGGAATGCAATAGACTATAGAATAGTAATTTATGATGTGGTGTAAAATTTTATGATGATATGTTTTGGTGAGGGGACAGGTAGCATCACTCGTTCGCGAGCGCCCTGCTACGCTGTGAATCCTCCTCACAATGCTTTGATTTTATGTATATTGTATATCACTTTGTGGATGCAGGCTTTGCAGGAATAAGACTCGATTCCACCTATTTCGGTAGGTCTAGGCGAGCATTGAACCAACCCAACAGCAGGAAGTTGAATTATTTGAGGTGACATGAAAAGTAACTCCGTACCAAGTTGACAACAGTTTTGTATCTTTATGGGTTGTGCATAGTAGTCTCATTCGTTTGAGTGGTTACGTTGGTCCTTGTATGATTATATGATTTATCTAAAGTAGTGAATGGTGTTATGTGGTAATTTAAATAATTAAATGATTGGTAAAATAAAAACATAAAATAATAATTAAATATGGCAATGAATAAATATTTGAAATAATAAAAAAAAAAACAACATTGCATTTATTTGGAATCTCTCAATGGTTGTTTTTGAGTTTAATAAAGAATTGTGGAAATGAGGCATATTTATACATTTGTTTAAATAAAAGTTTATGTTATGAATTTAGAATTTATTTAGTTTTAATTAAATGCATGAAAATGAAATTGTTATTTGGGAAAAGCATCAAAATGAAATTAGGGTAAAATATTATTTGATTTTTGAATTATGACCTCTGGTATTCACGGGAAGAGGAATTGAAAGGACTTTTGGGCATGAAATTTATTGTGAGTTTCTCTTTGTTTGAGGGAATTTGGTTCGAATGCTGGAAAAATTCTTTTGGGCAATCATTTTCTTCAGTCTTTAGTATTTTCTGTTTTTGGAGAAATTGGGAAGAGGAAGGAAGTTTTCTGGATCTGTTGCTGGGAGATTTGCAGCAAAGGAATAGTGCAGCAAGAGGGGGCAAGGCTTCTACAGTTTGCTGCAAGCGTAGGACGCCAGGTTCTACTCTTGATAATCGTTATTCTCTGTTAAATATGAATTGCTTTCTGTGTGTGTGAAATTTATTTTAGGGATAAAAATTAAATGACTGTAGAAAGAAAATCTATTGGGGGTATGGTTAATTCAAAAATGTTTAAATCAGAAAATGTAGAATTGTTATTTATTCAATGAAATTCTTTGGGGTTTCTGAATCGTTGTTTGGGGTTTCTGATTTGTTGTTGATTAAAAAGGGTTTTTGTGTAATCTGGGAACAAACAGTAGTTGCTGTCTCAAATTGTTTCAAAATATTTATATATTAAAATATACATATGGGTAGGGACAATTTTTATTTCCAGTAAATTTCTGGGTATGATATTCTGGTCTGTGTCTGTATTTTATTAAAAATAGTTCTTCTATTTTTTTTTCAATTTGGCACAGTAACTATGCAGTAATATCTTTTCCCTATTTTTCTATGAAAATAAAATGTTCTTATCTCTGTATATATATATATATAGTATATATATATATATCTATATAGTATATATATATATATACATATAAATATATATATATAAATTTATTTTCGCACTTATGAAATTTTTGGGCAAAAATTTAATCCGCCGAAAATTGTTTTTAACATTCAAATTTTGTTTAAATTTGTTATTTATTGTTAGTGGCTGTGTGTGGGGGTCGGCCTTGGCCGTACCCACCACCCCGCCACCGGTCCGTGGGACAGCCTGCGGATTGTCCACGGCAGTCCGTAGGACTGCCATGAGCAGTCCGTACACTGCCACGGCCGGCGGCGGTTTATTTCGTGGCTGTGCGTTGGGAATAAAATTCCCATATGAATTTTATTTGTTAAAGCCTTTTTAGTTAGTCCGCGGGTTTTTAAATATTAATCTCTTATGTGCGGATACTTGTCTTTGTAAATATATATATATATATATATATATATATTTATTTATTAGTTAATTTTAATATTCTGTGTTTTCTGTTAAAGAAAAAAAATGTATATATATATTAAATTTTGTTTTGATGAGTATATTCTGTTGTATATAGCTGATAATTAAACAAAGGCATAAATGCATATATTCTGTTCTGTTTCGTTTTTGATTTAAATGAGATTTTTCTGTTAAAGCAATAGTTTTTGGAAGAAAATATATCTATACTGTTTAAACTGCTTAATAGACATTTTGTTTTGATTTATATTTTATTTTCTGTAACTCAGCTATTATCTAGAAAATAAATCTGTATAGTTAGATTCTGTTTCTTGTTTTGTTTTAGAAAAATATAATAAAGCAAAAATTGTTTCCATGAAAATTTTAGCGAAATAGAAATAAATCTGTTTTATAGGATTCTCAACTTTGAAAGGATATTGCTGATTTAACAGCATTATTTATTTATTCTGTTTGTAATACGATTGTATTTTAGGAAAGAAAATTATTTTGTAATCTGTTTTGGAATTAAATAGGTTATCACTTTTAATTATTTAATTTCGAAATTTAATCTTGTTGGTTTATTGGGTTTTGGGACATTGTTATTTCCTTGATGTGGGAACCCCTTTTTATGTAACTCTTTAGTCTTCCAGAGGAAGTTGGGTTTGTTGAATTTATATCTTTTTGATCTTGAAATTCTGTTGAGTTACATTTTATTATTGGGGTGTACCGAATTATGAGATTTTATTATGGTATTTTACTTGCGAGATGGTTTATGCCTCGCGTATTACTTTGTTGTCATACTTTGATGATTATGTTTGTGGCATGGTACAAACCCCCCCTTGTTTTGATGGGTCCCTAGGGAGAGTGGCTCCTCGTGGGGGCCGGCGCCCCGTTTAAGGGGAAGAGCTCAGGATAACCCACGAGTGAGTTAGTAAATAAGTGAAAACCTAATAATTAACTTAGGAGGGTTGGGTTGGGTAGTAATATCATTGCAAGATTTTAAAAATGGATGCCTCGTCTTCATTAGTGCTTCTGCAGACTAATGGAAGGCTGAGAAGGCCGTGGTTGGCAAGGTCGTGGCCTCGTCCTCACGAGAGGTCTACGGCTCCGCATGAGTCACCCTATGGACCGGCGCCTCCAGTTGGGAGGAAGAGCACAGGACAGCCATAGATGGGACCGGCGCCTCCAGTTGGGAGGAAGAGCACAGGACAGCCCATGTAGGACTATGCGATGACACTCTCCCCTAGTTGCCCATGTGTTGTTTTATTGTGTTCCTCTGGAAGTGGGGTATGGGAATTGATTTAGATTGTTGTTTGAATTGATTTAAATTGATTTATAAGTATTACATCTTTAGCATGTATTGTATGATCTCATTTATATTGGGTTATCATCTTGCATCTTTAGAACATTGTGATTTGATGTTATTGGTTGCTCTTTTTAATTGGTGTATTGTGTGATGGATTTATGTTGGTACTTTTTATTTGGTTGTACCCTTTTGTTGTCATTCTTGGTCGGAGTTACTTCTCTGTCACCTCTTAGCACGGGGGTGGTCGGGTGGAACGTGCTCCGCACACCGTTGGGTTCCCCATCAGCGTTCGTGGCTTCAATCTTATCCAGTGGAAGATTTATTACAGTTGATCTCATTGTATTTTGATAACTTGTATATTGTATTCATCCCACATGTTTGGGATTCAGGATGTAACTTTATGGAGGATGTAACATTGAAAGATGATGTAATGTAATTAATTACTTTGTAATTTTAATTGGCTATGAAATGTATTATGGGTTATCTTGTGATAAAATTTATGTATGTACTTATCTTATGATGTCATTATAGTTCCTTTTGATATCTTATGAAATGATGTTTAATAATATCTATTTTCAACGTAATCTCGTGGGGGCCCCAAAGGACATAGTTGATTTTGTTGTTATATATGATCATTTAATATTGATGTGATGATTATTTATCTTCCTCTTTAAAAAAAAATTATTTGCGCTCTTTTGATGTTTGTTCTTTGGGTTTTGCCTGGGCTGCAAATATGCTATTATATTTCATTATAAAGGATATGTAATTTTTACAAGATCTTGATAAAACAACCTAAAAATATATTATAGAAATGACTGATTACAAAATGGCAATATACATAAACTAGAAGGAAGACATCCCATTCATTTGGAGGAGTACAAGAGTTGACAAAAAACCCAGAGAGATTATCTAAACCTTTAAACTTCCTATTATGTTCAGGTGCCATAGCTGAGACAGGTTGACAATGAACTCAGAGGGATTATTTCAAACCTTTAAACTTCAGGCTATTATGTTCAAGTGCGCGGCTGTGATAGGTGGACAATGAAATCAGAGAGATTATATTAACCTTTAAACTACCTGTTATGTTCAGGTGCACGACTGTGATAGGTGGACAATGAAATCAGAGAGATTATATTAAACCTTTAAACTTCCTGTTATGTTCAGGTGCGTGGCTGTGATAGGTTGACAATGAAATCAAAGAGATTATATTAAACCTTTAAACTTCCTGTTATGTTCAGGTGCGCGGTTGTGATAGGTTGACAATGAAATTAGAGAGATTATTTAAAAAATAGAGGCATCGAATGCCTTGCCCAATCTAACTCGAGGAGTTCAACTATGCATGAATGGCGCTTGGCAGGAGATAGGTGTGTGGCCTTAGAAGAGACCCAGCAGTTTCCAAAGAATAGGGGTGACTTTATTTGATAGTTTATATTAAGTCTAGACTTATGAGTATTGAAATGCTTTAAGAGGAAGAAGCCAACGCTGCTCAATTTTCTCTTACAAATTTAGGTATCTGAATATGGCATCAAGGTTTCTTTTCACATAGACACCATTGAGAGTGTTACAAGCCACAAGAAGGGGAAAAAGTTCGTACATAGGATATTGTTTGATACTAAGGGCAATGCCATAAAGACCAACTACATACCAATCATCATATTTCCTTATGTATTTCGGTTAAGATAAATTCCTTTGACTCCAAATATTTGCAAAAATCAACCAAATGGTATTATGATTAAATCCTACAGACGATTTGCAGTAAAGAGAGATTGCTCTGAGAGAGGTGAGTCTCTCATCCATTTGAACAACAATAGTAAAAGTGGAGATTATAAGTGATGCTAATTGAAATAATATGATAACCTAGGTCCGCACTATAATAACTCCAAGAAAAAGCAAACGGCAGGTATAAAGCCGAGAAATCATGCATGTTAATTTACTTGAAGAAGCTCACAAAGTTGTTCAAACAAGCATAGTGTTCAGCTGTGCATCCTAACATTGGACTCATTGCTAGTATATTTCAGACGCATAAATAAGGTACCCTCATAAAGGACGCCCAATTTACTTCAAGAGATTCAATTTGGAGTATATACTAATGGGAATATGGCGATATGCAAGCATCGGGTACTCAACATACAAGACAATGATCTAGAGTAGAGGAGACAAAGCATGCACCGACGAGATATAGTAAGGAGCAACAATTTACAAGCAATATTGCAAATTTCAATTTTTATTTTATTTTATTTTTAATAATATAGAAAGTACAACGACCACCACTATATGTGTTTTCATTAAACATTAGTTCTAATATATTTAGCTTCAAACTATGCAAGGTCCCGTACTACTGACCTTTCAAGTTTATTTGGAATGTGATAAGTTGACCAGAGGAGCTCATCCAGCAATTCGTTTAATGAACTTATCTGTCTCCTTGAGTTTCTCCCTTCATTCTTGTTTAGACTGTGGAGAGATTCCCCTTCAGAATGCCATGACAGGAGAGACGGCAAAGCAGCAATATTCTAATCCTAAGATGGTCTGATTGGTTTGCCAGGCACAAGCAAGCCTCCCCCTTTTTGGACAATGCAGAGGCATCTTCATAAAATAGTGATAACGTCCCCTACACTCCAGAAGAACTCGAGGAAAAATAGGCAACATCATGACACCCATACTTTGGTAAAATCCCCCCCGAGAAGTGGCTTTTTCTCTTCTTCTTTCTTTTTTCTTTTTTTAAAAAAAATTAAATCTAATAACACTCTCACAAAATGGAAAGATTCATTTCGATAATTATTTCAAAACTAAAAATCCACAAAAAATTGGAAGATTCCCGATCTACGATTTGATTGAAGTCATGCATGTGCATGATTTATTCCTTTTTCTATTGTCTCATGCTTTAACATTAGTTCGGAAATCTTTTCATCAAGATTTATTTAAAATCACCTTATCTTTCCATTTAATTAATTAACGTCTCACAATACCCAAATTCTCAATTATTATTAAATGCAATTTAAAAGGTATTTATTTATTTATTTTCTAACAACTCAATTTCATTACTTATAGACATTTACTTTCCATTTCAAGAAATAGATTTGTTTTAATTATTATTATTATTATTTTAAATTCTAAATTTATAAGATTATCATGCAAGCAAATTTTAATTTAACTAATTGATTAATCAAGGCCCTATAAAAATATTAAGTTTCCTTCATAAATCCAATCATACATCCATAATAAAATAACCAAATCAACAATGATATAACACCATAACCGCTTGCCTAAATACCCAAAAGGACTTATACGGAGGGGCATTACATTCATAATATACCAAAACATAATTCAAGAAAAATGTGTCAAACCAAAATAAGTCTTGATACAGTTGTTGCTTCAATCTATTCACAATAAATGAAAAGTGGATGTATAAATATGGGGGTTTACAGCTACTAGATTCTTGAGCCTTAGACAAGATTTTTGCAGCATATATGTGTGCATGCAATCATGCAATAGGTAAATTGTAAAAGTTATTTAATTGTGAGGGATGAGAAAAATTAGTTGTATAGAGACATTAAGAAACATTCTATGAAGCATTTAAATATATGGAAGCATCCCATGTCTCTTGGAGACAAGTAGGTGTTCCCAATATGGTAGATGGGTAATGGGGGTTAGGGTGGGGGTCTTTGGGTCTTTGGGTAACCATGGTTTCAAGTAAATGACAAATGCGTCATAGGCATGTGAATTAGGAACTGATATGGTATACATGCTTAGTGATTTATGATTTATATAACTTTGGACAATTTAATTTTATGTTATATCATTATGTTTTCTTCAATTTAATTGTGTGAAAAGCTTATGGGGGATCATCATTCTTGATTGCACAGGATCCAGTAGTGTGAGGACAAGTGTTAGGACAGTCTACTTGTACTGGAGGAAAATTTTATACAATAGTAAATACAATGAAAAACTCTAGTTACATGAAAGTGATAATTTCCATGACCAAATCATGTACTCCATCTCTTCGCATACACATATGAATAATGTTATATGTCATAAATTGGATGCATATATAGACATATAGGCTAGGTTTTTTTACTTACAAATCAAGTAGTTGTCTTAAAAGAGAATGTAGTATAGGAGGAAGGATTAACTGAACTTTATATGGGTATGTGCAAGATCATCATGGAAAAAATAGGCCCTTAAGTGGCAAAAGAATTAGAAAAGTCAATGTTAGGCAACTTGATGTAAAAAATTGAATAGGTTATCTATATTATTTCAAAAATATGTAAGAATAGAATCTGTAGAAAATTGAATGTAGTTTCTAAACTTCTAGGTTTTTTTTTTTTTAAATAAATGTATTTGGTGAAAATTTGAAAATTCAATGCAGTAGTACTTACATTTTAGGGAAAAAATAAGGTGTCTGTCTGACCACCCTAACCATAAATGATAATATTTTTTTATAAGATTTATATATAAGTAGAGGACTCATGTCCAGATGTGATGTATATTTTTGTAATTTATTTCCAAAGTAAATAATTAATTTGCGAATTTTTTATTACAACTTTTAAAAAATATAAAATCATGTCCTAATTCACCTTAACTTCAATAAAACTTCTGAAATTCTATTTTTATTTTTTTTAATCCTATAGTATGTGAAGCATAGAATGTGAAGCATGTTTTGATTCAAAAAATGTACACCATTTGAAAGTTATAGACGTTTTCCAATCAGCCTATCGATTAGGACTTTAGTTGTAATTCTAATAGAAAATGAATAATAATTATTTATTAAATTCAAATTAAAGCATAATTTATATTGGTGGAAAGTTGAGAATCTCATCTAAAAACCCTTTTCATTTCATCAATTTTGGGTAAAAAAAAAGTCGTCAGCCACATACCCTACAAATACCCATAATATTGCCACTTTTTGGCCCATCATGATCCTACACATACCAATATCTTTCCACATTAAGTTCACTTTTTTAGGGGTCAATATTGTTGTCATTTCTTGTGAACTTAACTTCTTTGAATATTATTCTAAACAATTGTTTTTGGGACCAAAAATAAGAATGAGGTCAATACCTTCTTCATTTACTAGTACCAATCCTGTCTCAAAATGTGAACCCGCAACTCTCGAACGCGTGTCTTATTTCACTATATACACATCTTATTTTTATTTAACACATTTTTCTAATTGTTTATTGAGAATTGGACATTTTCCAAAGGATTAAGCACATGGATTAGTAGAGTTTTTTATGTTCTAGAAACAAATAATGGAGGGAACACTACCTTTTCTAGTGCTTGGAATCTTCTGAATCTTCTCAAATTTTTGATATATTTAATGGTTTTCTGTGTTTCAAGTTTTTTTTGGTAATTCTTAGCATGTATGTTGACATTTTGATGTTGTAATCCACTCTTTTACATAGCTTCACATAATTTAATTATTTTTTTGAGCTCATGGTATACCACTTCTTTATGTTCAACAACTTCTAGCTTCCCTGTCTATTCTATAGAAGGATCTATTAATGCTCTTATGTCATTATTTGTATTTTTTACATTGTATGATTTATGCTAAATCTATTACCAAATCTTTGGCCAAGCAAAGAGCCTTGATGAATTTTATAATACCATATTGTTTCCAAGCTTGGAATAAAATATTGCTCTATGTGTGTGATTTCCAAACAAGTGCTTGGATATAGAGAAGTTCATAAATGTGTCTCCAACAAGGTTAGCTTCATTATCAGATGTGTAAATCTTACATCATTAGCTACAGCCAAATTATACATAAATATTGAACTTCAAATGCCTTTACTACTAGGAGGATAAATGAGGATACAAAGTCATCATTTCTTTTTGTCAAATTTATGATTTTAATAGTCATGTAGAACTTTGACATCATTGTTATTATTTAGTGTATTTTGGTACATTTTGTAATTTTCATTTTCTTATGGAATATGCTATCAATTTGTGATAATATTATAGTCCTCTTTGGTTTCATAGATTATAATTAGACATATATGATTTTTCTTGGTAGTTTCACAACTTGTTACTCCACATGTCTAAACATATAACCAAACCCTAGGTCTTCAGTTGGGAAACTTTTTAATGGGAAGGCTCAAGATTAGTTAATATAGTGGAAGATACTAGATACTATGCCCTAAGTGTTTTTAGCTAAGTAATCTTATTGGTTCTATAATGAGGCATTTGTTTCTTAAATTGTCTACTAATTTTATTAATCCATAAGTTGTGCCATATTGATAAAAATGAGGATTGTCAACTATAATATGATTGCTGACAATTTATTCTTAAAAGTTATTATGAGTTTCATGTTTTTTCCATTAGTATTCTTTGTGACTATTTTGGTAAGGAGCTAAAAAAACATAGTTATATTTTCATAGCATAATAGTGTCCCATCTGCTACCAATTCAAGGCTTTCACCTCTGCCCCCTAAACTAGTAGATTTCAACTATGACCATGGTGCAACTATGGAAATTCCACTTGGAACGACAAAAGTATGTCTAAATAAGTAATATATGATTGGCTATCTATATTTATTTTATATGTTTTATGAATTCATTAAAAATTATTAATTTTAATTTATTCTAAATTTCTATGGTTTAATCTTTATGTTGGTGGAGTGTAGGATTTAAAGAAAAAGGAGAAGGAATTATAGGAAAATGAAGTAGAGTTGAAGAGGAGAGAGCAGGTATGTGGTGAGGATTTTTCACATTGTAAATTTTCTGATATTATTATATAGTTTGGTATAAAAGGTAAATTGACTTTATTTTTATTTAAGAGCTAATGCAGCTCATCTACATTCTAATTTATGTTATCTACAAGATTAGAATTTAGTTTATTATAGGATGTAAAAATGCAATCTCTTCCATCTTCAAATTAAATTATTCTAACAAACACATTATGTGATGTTTAATTCATTTTTTCTATCTTTGGAATATTCACATATTCATGTCATAAGTTCCATAAAGGAACTAGTATCATACTTTTCCTCATTCTGTGTAATATAAGATTTTTAGTTTTGAGCACAAGTTGTTGCACTTTCAATGCAATTAAGGCCCTCTGAGTGCTTTTTCCTTGTAACTATAGGAGTTAAAATTAATGGAAGAAGCAACTACATGAGGTTAATTTGATAAAAATGGTGATTTTCAACTATAATCTAATTTCTTACAATTTATTCTTAAAAGTTATTATGAGTTTCATGTTTTTGACATTAGTTTTCTTTGTGATTATTTTGGTAAGGAGCTAAAAACTTACTTATATTTTCACAGGTCCCATATGCTGCCAATTCAAGGCTTTCACCTCTGCCCCCTGAACCAACAGGTTTCAACTATGACCATTGTGCAACTGTGGACATTCCACTTGGAATGAAAAAAGTATGTGTGAAGAAGTAATATATGATTGGCTATATTTTTTATTTTATATATTTTACGAATTCATTAATAATTATTATTTTTAATTTATTCTAAATTTCTAAGGTTTAATCTTTATGTTGGTGGGAGTGTAGGATTTAAAGAAAAGGGATCAAATGAATTATAGGCAAAGGAAGAAGAGTTGAAGAGGAGAGAGCAGTATGTGGTGAGGATTTTTCACATTATAAATTTTCTGATATTATTATATAGTTTGGTATAAAAGGTAAACTGACTTTGTTTTTGTTTAAGAGATGATGTAGCTCATCTACATTCTAATTTATGTTATCTATAAGATTATAATTAGTTTATTATAGGATGGAAAAATGCAAGCTCTTCCATCTTCAAATTGAAGTATTCTAACAAGCACATTATGTGATATTTTAATTGATTTTTTTTCCATCTTTATAATATGCACATGTTCTTCATGTTCTAAGTTCCATAAAGGAACTAGTATCATACTTTGTTTCATTCTATGTAATAAAATATTTTTAGTTTTGAGCACATGTTGTTGCACTTTTAGTATAGTTAAGGCCCTCTGAGTGCTTTTCCTTTGTAATTGTAGGAGTTAAAATGAATGGAATAAGTTGTTGAATGAGGTTACTGTTAAACTGCTTTATTTGCTTGTGTTCTAAATTTCTAATATATTTTGAAGATTGAAGTTTAATGCATCTTGCTTCCATTCTTGATTTTGTAATCAAATCTAAGTAGTATCTTGATGTTTTGTGTGATTTTAGCTAGGATTTCCCTTGAAGAAAAAAATTGGCCACCATTTTTTCCCATCATTCATAATGATATTACAAGGGAAAGATCGACTCATCTACAAAGGTTGCAGTATACTTCCTTTACTACCTGGGAAGGTATGAAATCCGTTAATAGTTCAAATATTTTTAACATTATCGTGCATATTGAAATTACTTTCATTTTCTCATCAATGTTTACTTGTTTGTCACTTAAGTTGATATGAGATCACTCGTTCTACATATCATCCTTTTTGTAAAATAATATTTAGCTAATAGGCTATTTCTTTCAAATTTTCACTAGGATTTTTGTCAGCCTATCTGTGGATAGAATTCCTCAGAGAAGGAAATTAATAATTGCCAATGGTTAGCGACGAGTTCCCTAGGGTTGTTTATGACGATGTGGATTTTCCTAGTTGTGTGGGTTGGTAGTGGACCCCTATCGGCTGATCATTGCATGCCTATACATGCAACTACTAGTATATATATGTATGTGTGTGTGGTTAGTCTTTAATTTATGTAAATTGCTAGGTTCTTTGATAGTCATCCATTTTGATGTAAACAGATTTCAAAAATAGTAGTGTATTTTGAATAACTTTGTTTGCCTTATCTTTCTCTCTCTCTCTCACTCCATATATATATATACACACACTCATCTATAATGATAAGTATATATGTATGTGTATATAAATATGTATAAAATATATATGTATATTACGATTATAATTAAAGAGATTTGTTGGTATTTTCTAGAAAAAGGTTCATATATAGTTTCTTTAATCATTTAAATGATTTTATAATGATGTAAAAATAAAATGTAAATTGATTGATTAGAATGCCCTAGAAATTGTTATTTTGAATGTGTAATGAAATTTAAGATTAATTCGTTATGCATCAATGTGTATATATATTTATAAATATATATATCATGATTTTTATTAAAAGAGTAAATTATTGCATAAAAGTGCATAGTTAGTAAGTTACAAAATATTTTTTTATAGTTTCTTTAATTAATTTAAATGTTTTCCCCTTGAGTGAAAAGATAAAATGGATTGATGAATTAAATGTTCTTGAAAATTTATCA
>VDFB02118419.1:0-11142 GCA_007258455.2 Sequoia sempervirens | reverse complement strand
GTCCATCTCTTGAAGTATCTCTCGTCTAAGGATCTGGTGTCCTCAAGATGATCTCAACTCAATGGGTTCTAAATAAGGATGACCATATAATGCCTGTAAGGTGTACCAATAAAACTTTGATATCCATTGTTGTAAGAAAACTCCACTAAATATAGATAATCCTCCCAACAAGACTATTGATCCATGACATACATCCTGAGCATATCCTCGAGAACTTGATTAACCCTCTAGTTCTACCCATCTATCTCTAGACAATAAGCAAAACTAAATTTCAACTAAGTCCCCAATGCATGTTGCAAGGATGTCCAAAGTGCAGAAGTGAACACTGAATCTCTATCAAAGATAATCCTATGAGGAATCCTATGCAATCTAGTAATATCCTCCATGAAAATCTTGGCCACTGAAGAAGCATTATATGAAGACTGAACAAGAGAAAAATGTGCAACCTTAGTCAACCCATCCATGGTGACCATGATAGCATCATGACAATGAGAAGAAACTGGAAAACCAACTATGAAGTCCATTGAAATGATGTCCCATTTCCATTTTGGAACAAGATGTGGCTACAAAAAGACTCGTATGGTGCTTATGTTTTTCCTTAACTTTCTAACACTCCAAACACCTCAAAAAAAAAAATTGCAATATCCCTCTTCACTCTGGCCTAAAAATACAAATGTCAAAGGTCTACATGCATCTTCTTGACACCTGGATGAACTAAGTAAGGTGCCTGATGTGCCTGTAATAATTAGGGTACGAAGACCCTCTAAAGGAGGAACATAGATGCGACCTAAATATTGGAAAATACCATCTGACTCAAGGGAATAACCTACAAATCTACCCTCCAAAGCTTGGCCTAAATCAACCTTTTTCTTCACCTCCTAATAACAAATGTTTGTAGGAAGTGATGCAAGAATCTAACTCCTCAAATCCACTCAAAGAGTCACTACTGAAAGCTCATGCCTCCATTACATAAGAATTTCTAGCACCATTCTCCTTACCCTGGATATACTTCACCTCAAAATCGTACTCACACAAGAACTCCATCCACTACCTTTTCCTAGCATTCAGGTTTGGTTGTGTGAAGATATAATATAAATTGTGATGATCGCTATGCAGCTAAAACTGACACCCTGGCAATAGAAAGTGTCTCCATCTCACTAAGGCATGAACAATGATAGCTAACTCCAAATCATGCATGGGATAGTTCAACTTGTGATCCTTGAGTTTGCAAGAATCATAGGCTAGATCACATGACCATCCTGCATCAAAACTGCTCCTAGACCCTCTAGAGATGCATTGGTACACAAAAAAGAGTCTCTAGTAGGATCAAGAATTGCCAAGATAGGTGCACTAGTCAACCTCTCCTTGAGGGTCTAAAAGGCTACCTGACACTATTCTTACCAAATGAACTTCTTCCCTCTCCTCTGAAGAGAAGTAATAGGGTGAGCTATTCTCAAAAAACCCTGTGCAAACCATTGATAATGACCTCTTAAGCCCATAAAGTTGTGAACCTTTGAAACATTAGTGGGCTTGAGCCAATCTATGATGGCTTGGATCTTCGAAGGATCCACAACAATAACCTCTCCTGAAATAACATGCCCCAAATATCTCACCTCTGTCTGAAAGAATTCACACTTAGCCAAGTTCACATATAGCTAATTCTCCCTCAGACACTACAAAACTTACCACAAATGCTCCTTGGGCTCCTCCATAAACATAGAATAGATCAAAATGTCATCCAAGAACACAAGGAAAAATATGTCAAGATAGGTGAAAAACACTCCATTCATCAAGCTCATGAACATAGATGGTGCATTTTTCAACCCAAAAGGCACAATAGTGAACTTGTAGTGCCCATAACGAGTATGAAATGTAGTCTTATGAATGTCTACCTCAAATATACACAACTGGTAAAACCTCGAATTTAGATCAATCTTCAAAAAAAACTTGGCTCCCTTTATCTGATCAAAGAGGTCATCAATCCTCGATAAGGGATATATGTTCTTCATTGTCACCTTATTCAACTGTTGATAATCAATACACAACTAAAGGGATCCATCCATTTTCTTCACAAATATGACTAGTGCTCCCCAAGGAGAGACACTAGGATGAATAAACCCCTTCGCCAACGACTCCTCTAATTGCAAGTGAAGTTCCTTAAGCTCTTGAGTAGCTATCTAATACAAAGCTTGAGAGATAGGTTCTACTCCAGGAATAAGATCTATCCTGAAATTGCTGTCATGCTTAGGTGGCATCCCCAGAATCTCACTAGGAAAAACATGTGCATACTGCCTAAGGATAGGATGATCATCGAGGGAGACCTCTCAACTCTCCCCTAACTCCAAATTATTAACATTAACAACAAAAAACTTACAACCCTAATGCATACATCTCCTCAACTACATAGTAGAAATCATAAGCAAGGAGATGGGTCTCTAAATGCCAATACCTCAACCTCCCTACCAGAATCATCCACACGCCACACTGACTTACATCAAAAATCTTTCACTTCTCAGTGAGCCTCCAACCAATCTATAACAAACACTATGTCATATGATCCTAGGGAAATGATATAGAGATCCACTGTGGTAAAAAGAGAACCAATCCTCAATCTACATCCATGCACAAGGTATTCTATTGCTACTTTTTCTCTGAAGGCCAATTCAACCTACCACCTAACATCCTACTTTGCTACCACTAGTCCACATCGCTCTACTAGAGAAGGTAAAGTAAACAAATCATAAGCACCAGAGTAAAAAAGAATAGAAATACCAATACCCTGCAACACACCTGAAGCCTCCACAACTATGCCCTAATGTTCTACCTAGTAGTTATCAACTGCTACAAACACTCTATGAGACCTGCATGCATCAACCACTATTGGCTTTGAGGTTGTTGGCCTCTAACTGAATCCTAATGTGTCCTTCTAAAGACATTGTCTAGTTGTGTGTCCCTATTGGTAGCAAGAAAAACAACCCGTACCCCTGCCACAACCTCTACCACCTGAGGGTACGCTAGACTACTAGAAGCTACCTCTACTAACTCCTGACTAAGTTCCCTCTAAGCTAGCTAATCAAAATGATCATGCTTGGCTCACTACGAACTCTAATTTTTCTTGGGGTAAAACCTACCACCTTGCTGAGATTGAGAATTCTTAGGTTTTGTTTGACAATGTTGTTGTTGCTACTATTGTCCACCCTTAGTGGGCACATGATGACTCCTAGAGAAACCTACTACTTGAAACTCCATCACCTCATGAGGGATCTCTTTCCCTAGCCACCTATTGATTAACCCTCCTATCTCAGGCCTAGGTAGGTAATAAGGAACTCCTCAATAAAATGATGCAATTGAGCTCCCCTAACCTGTTGTCTTGATTCTGATCTCCATCTCCTGATTATTCTAAGAACCCTGATATTCCCTATGTTCAATCTCATGGGAACCTTGAGAAGAAGTGTCCTAGCAGTTAGCCCCACGACCACCATCACGACCCCTACCTCAACCTTGACTCTAGGAATCTTCCTACACAAACACCACAAAATGTAAATTTGATATTAGGCAAGGATGACAAAAGGGAAACATAAGCTCAAGATCAACACTAGGACAACATAATGGGCTCATATTAACTAGAGTACCCAGTGTTAGAACTTAGCTTTGATACCAAGTGTAACACCCCACTAAAGAACCATAGAGGGAAAAACTACAATGACACAATAATGGACTAATTTTTTTAAAAGGTAAATAATAGTGAACTGTAATTTATAACATAAAATTTAAAATAAACCTAGGTCCTCTAAGGTTCCATGACAACGTTACTAACACAACTCCAACATGAACTAGAACTATTTCATTATCCAATATGCTAAAATGATTATGCAAGTAAAAAAGTACATTTAATTCCACCACATTGAATGATTATACAATATGAGTCTCCATAACATATTACTAGATAGCAACATGAAAGAACGTTTACCAATATCTAACAAGTATATATACAAATTACATTTCATGAGAGTACATAATAACTATTACATCATTCCACTTATTATAATAGGGGCTTCCCGGAATACAAATGGGAAGATTACATCAATGTTATAATAAATAGTACTTTTGAACATGCAAGAGCAAGACATATACATAGAGACTATCTCTCGAACAGGTACAAGATCTGGAATCCGCTATACAATGAACAATCTCCACGCACATGAACAACTGCAAGGGAAACCCAATGGAGGAAAAAGCACCAACTTCCTGACCATGTGGAACCCTAATTTCCACTCCCCATGCTAGGAGATAACAATAAGGTCCCACTACAACAAGTAGTCAAGAAGACAGAAGGCCAACACAAAAGGACTAAACACAGCTCCAACATAACAAGTACAACATGTACATCACATAACATAATCATCACTTCCAGAGGTACATGCAAAACAGATAGGGGAAAACATGACTAGGGAATGCTAAACTGTAATTGAGGAGAGTGTGATCACATGGTCCTAGCATGGGTTAGGCATCCAATTATCTTGATTAATGTGAAATCTACCCAACCCTGTAATTCATTATTAATGTTATCACTGGATTAAAAAACTCCCAATTAGTTATCCTGGTCAACCACTTTGGGTTCCAGCCCCCATTGAAAGCCACTGCCCCTACTTGCAACTAGTAGACCCTACTCACCAAGCAAGGTAAAAACCATCACATGAATCTCACACATAAAAGAATCAAACTTTCATTCTTCATAATATAAGTTAATCAACTTTCTTCCACAATTGTTTTATATAGCTATGAATACACATACATGTATACAAATATACATTTATATATATAAGGATATATACATATACATATTTCAGTAAATGTATATATACAAATATATACATATATACAAGTGTACAAATCATATTCTTAATGTTGGTTGAAATACAATATTTCTTTTAATAAGAAAATACATTTATATTCCCACATATTTAAATATAAAACACACACAAAGATATATATATATATATATATAAGAAAAGTCAAAAGTTGAATTTGAAGCTTATGGCATATAGACAAAGATTTGAATCATTAAACGCATGAAGACTATTATGCGCTTTTGCACACACTTACCAAAAGAAGGACCCTTTTTGCTTTTGTTTTTGGAAGTTTTGGACCTTTGATTTTGAGGATTTGGTTGCCTTGGCATGTGCCTAAATGATTATCTTGCTAGTGCAAACCTCCTTTCAAGGAAACACTTTGAAAATCTAGTGTTTTGGGACTTATTTCAGGTTTTTCTCTATTTTTGGGAAAATTCCCTCTAGGCAGAATTCTCCTAATTCCTTGAAAACCCAATGGAGGCTACCGTGCATTGTTTTTGGAAATGTTGGGACTTCGTGGAATTCTGTCTGGTTTGGATTTTCCTAGAATTTCGTCGTTCCTTCAGATTCTCGAACCTTCTATCTTTTTGTCGCATTTATACCTCTTGTACAATTTTGCAACTTACCTTATTGGGTTTAAATGGGATTTATGCTTGAATTTGAGTCATTTTTTTTATTGAAGAATTTGAGAAGACTTGATTTCGAGTTGCTCTTGTTGAATTTCACATTTGAGCTAAAATTGTTTGCTTTAATAGGATTTTTCTGGTGGTTGCACACATTCGCTTGGACTCCAGGGTTTTTTGCCAACTGCTTCTATTTCAATTTCTTGGTTCTCATGGTATGTACATGCTTCCTTCTCTCTTAATAAATGAATTGAATTTCCTTATGGTTTGTGTGTGTATGCTTTGAGTCAAGATTTTGATGTGGTAGAGCTCGGTAGCGGAGCTAGGGTTTCTAATTTCAGTTTGATGTCCTTCCCTGTAGCTCACGTTTCTTTCCTTCTACTTGGTTGAGATTTGATGTGGTCAATTGTTTCCCTATTCGATTCTTTGTTCAATTTCATGCTTGATGGACTGAGCCATAGTTTGACCTAACAAATCTGCGATCGTTGATAAAATTACGTCTTGGGCGAACTGAAACTTGTTGTCCATCATCCAATCTGATGATCACCTTGTCTTAGCTAGGTTGTGGGAGTTGTATGAAAGATAGCAAAATGAAAGTTGAATTGTATCCAAGCTATGTTTTCATAGCTGCCTCTTAGGGTTTCCCTTTGAAATCATCACTCTTGTTGCTTGGGGTCACATTGAATGAGTTTTAAAATAATGGTTATCCATCTAAAATTGAAACAAATCAAATCTAGGACTAAATCCCCAACTTCCCAACTGTTTAATCGATTTGGGTGAAATCTTGATGAAGTCAAATATTTTAGGTTTTCAGACACCTCACAGATTTCCTTCACTTTAGGACTTCCTTGATTTTTCATCACTTTATTGATTTCCCAAAAATATGCTTAAACATGAAAATTAAGCTGACTTCATGAAATTCCATTTCCTTAGGATTTTACCGAAACTTCTTTGGCCCTTCATTTTCCTGAAATTTGTGAACTTTTTCCATTCTCGCGGATTTTTGTCCTTGACAGAATTCCTCGAAATCTCGTTGAAAATTAAGGATTGTGAGATTTCATAAGCTATTAACTAATGATTGTGTATCATTTGATCAGTTTGAGTTTATCTAAAGTTGTATCATGATGTTTCTTAACTGATGATGGTTGATTAAATGATGGTTGGAAGTTTTTGTGCCTGTTTTGTTGAATTTCATCTAGCCTGGAATTTCTCGAAATTCCTCTCTGGCCTAAATTCTACGAGGGGACTAAAAATTCAAACTGTGAAAAAGTAATATTTATGAGATTCTAGGGGATTTTGTTCATCATGAGACTTGTCTTAAGGATGAATATATCATTTTATGATGGACTAAATTGGATTTCATGTTGTGATGGGTCTTTATTGTGGTCTCTTTATTGAATGCAGGCTGAATCAAGTTAGGTCGTTGTTGGAAGAACCAAGGGTAGGGTAATGCATCCAAGTACTGAAGGGTCTGCTATCTCCAATGTTGAAAGGATTAAAATGGATATAAAGAGAATCCCAGAAAGCAAGCTGACTTCCATCTGGTCAGAGGTCACCGATACAAATGTTGGGCTGTGGGATTATGAGGAATTCAAGGCAAGTATGGTAGCATAGAACCTTCCTCTATTGGCTAGAAGGATATTGGAATCAAGGTTGGACCATGTAGTTGGATTCCCTCCTATAGTTCAATGCTATGAGTTGGTGCTTGAATGTACCAGACATTATGACAGGGGCACACAAAGGATAGTTGGTCATCAAGGAAGAATAGTGGAAAATCTTAACCCTGTGTCTATAGCCTAGACCTTTGACTTGCCCGATAGGTCTCATGTATTGGGTTTTGATACAGATATAGCGAAGAAGTATTATGATGAAGACACCATCAAATCACAACAGGTCATCAATTCCTGGTTAGAGAAACCCAAGTCTCACTTCTCTGAGCTACCTAAGCAACTATTCAGAGCTAAGTTCAAGAAGGAATACTATGATCCTATCACACCCCTCAGTAGGGTGGTGGGATTGAAGAGTGTAGAATTTTTTGAAAACTGGATGTTCCATGTCATTGTGAGGATGGAGCAAAATATTAACTATCATTGGGAAGGAATTATAAGTGCAATGATACATGAACAAATGTGCAATGTCCTATAGAAAAATACCTTCACAATGACCTCCTACTTGGTTTATGCACTTGCGAGGTTCCATCCATACAAGGGGCTAAGCACAAGGGGTGTGCTTGGGCAAGATGTGATTTATGAGGTATACCCACAATTGCACTTGGGTGGCACAAGTTATAGGAGGGTGAATGATACATTCACCATGTACATCACTAGGCTATTGCAGGGTGCAGAGCATGTTCAGATCTCATATAATTCCAAGGAATTAATCAAGAGGTTTGGAGCTTGGTTTATCTAGTTCCCTACCTTTTCATACATCAAAATAGATGGTTTTCAGAGGGCTCCATACATACTCCCTAGATATCCCACATATCATATTATACTTCTGGAGGTCACAAGGCAGGTTTGTGATTTTTATGTAATTGTTAAGGATAAACACAAGACCGGATTTGGTGGTGATTTTCCTTTGAGAATAGGCGGTAATGAGGCTTGCCCTTCGATTAATTTGGCCCATGCTTCTGAGGAAGAAATGAGTACTTTGGGTCTCTCTTTCCATTCTAAGAGATCCAGATTTGATAGGAATGGTGAAGTACAGAAGAGGGCCAATAGGGAATACAACCATAGGGATGATGTAGAGGATTATTGCGCTAGCAGTAAGGATGAATTTGAAATTATAAAAAATAAGTTCTTCAAGTTACCAGTGAACTTGGTCTAGCTATACAACATAAAGGCCATTCAATATTAGATTGAAGATGATGGAGATTTGATTCAGGGCCATGAGTATGAAGCTTTGAAGGATAAACTAGTTGGAGAAATAGACTAGCTAGAGGAACATAAGACAAAATTAGAGTAGATCATGACTCCAGTGATCAAGTACACTAAGTTGTGGCTCAAGCACAAGATGTGGGAGTTGGAAAGTGAGGGTGTGCAATGCACCTATGATCTAATGGGAGATTTGGAGTCTCATTCCACTTCTAAAGAATCAATTGAGCAAGATCCTAAGGGTAAGGCTAAGGTGAGCTCTCCTTTCAAGATAAAGATTAAAGATGCTCAGGCAGAAGAGGTAGAAGGGGCAGAGAAGCAAAGAGAACCCATTGCTAAGAAAAGGAAGCACATTTCAAAGACAAAGAATCCTACAAAAGATGAAGCTAAGAAAGAAGGAAAATAGGGTAGTGCTTCTATGCCTAAGAGAAGAAGAATAGCGAGATTGTCGCAGAAGGAGAAGGAATCCTCTAAGTTAGGGGATGAGGTTGAACCACTAGTAGTAAGTGTGGAAAGTTCAGGAGAGAAGACATAGGTTTACACAAGAAGATCAAGAACTCCCTCTCCCAAAGACAGTGTGCCAATGGGAAGTGCCCCCTCAGCTAGTCTTGCCATTGAGCATAATAATGCCCCTCTTTCTCATGAAACTCATAATGTACCAATTGAATCTAAAGATGCAGAGGATCACCAAGATCAAGGAGAAGAATAATTCCAAGAGGGTGAACTTTACAGTATGGAGGCAAAAATAGAGAGGATATTGCAGTCCCCTCTAGTGACTTATGAGGATTCACCTGCAAGAAATGAAGAGGATAGGCCTCCACACAAAGAAGAAATTCCAATCAAGACTCCTTCACTAGGGCATGAAGAAGAAGAGCATGATAAGGGAGGTGAATATAGGATCAAAGAGATGCCTGTAAAGAAAAATATCAATGAGGATGTATCCAAGGTTCAATAGGATGTGGTTGGACAAGGTAATGTACAATCTGATTCCACTGTTCCTAGTTGTTTGTATAAGGAGTTAAAGAGTAAACAAATTATGGTAGATGATACTCCTCCCAATTGGGATGAATTATTGGCAAACATAGGAAAGGGAAAAAAAGAAGAAAAGAGCTAAGGTTATCTCTAGGATTGAGAAAGATGAAGCTAATTAATAGGGTGATTCACATTGCCACCCCTGTGCTAGATAATAATAAAGATGAAGTGACTAGTAAAGATTATAGTGTACAAATTGTCAGCTTGGGATCCACCTCTATGATGTAGGAAGTTGAAGAATTTGAAGGCTCATGTGCTGCTATTTTGAGCATATTAAAGAAAGAGGTGCAAGATAAGCAGGATTTGAAGAAGGAGAATGATAAACTTAAGAGGTATCAGTAGGACTTGATGAAACCCTTACAATCCATCAGCTCCTCATCATCTGCTCCAAGTTTTTTACCATAAGAGACAATAACTAAGTTGGAGAAGATGAAAACCACTATACATGCCTCAATTAATTGGTTGCAAGGAGTGTAAGCTAAAGGAGATAATGTCATCAAAGATATCCTTTGAATGAGTGGAGACGCTATGAGATTAATAGAGTGGTTAAAGAATGTACTAGCTCAGGATAAGGAGGATGTGGATCTTTTGTTGCAGAATACTAAAACCATCATGGAACATACTGAAGAAAAAATAGTAAGTGATGGAATTCTTCCTTCTCCCAAAGCTACAAAACCCTAGGAATGGTATGAAGTTTTGCAAATAAGGCAAAGGGTTTTAAAGAAAGTGCATAAGAAAGGGAAGCAAATTGAGGACACCCTAACTGAGATCTACAACAAGTGAATTTATTTATTTGAACTTATGAAAAAAAGAAAAAGGTTTGCACCAAAACATCTAAACTTGGGGCAATTGAGAAAATGGTGGCCTGATGTATATTCTCTAGTCAACGAGGACCCAGTTAATGAACATCAGTTAGATGATGCAACCACATACAATGCAGTAATGGATAAGTATCAAACCATGAAAGTGGATTGAGATAAGTTTGTAAAGCATTCAAGAGAGGACATTAAGTCCATTAAAAGAAGAATTAAAGTATCAGTTATTCCACCTATAGCCAACTTGGAGAGGATATATTTGATGGTGCAGGATAAATGGAATGAGACAAGGAAAAAGGGGAGACCTATTAATACAATGCCTCACCAGAATTTGTGCTTCCCCATTATTTCTCTTCCTCCTTCACATGCATTGGAATGAGCTATGTTGGAGATCCCAAGCCGACCTGGATGGAGTAATAGAATTTAATGCATACTTTACTTTATTTTGAATTCCACTTGGCCGACTTGTTTTAGGGGCCAATTGTTTTGTAACCCTATTTGGGCCAACATATGATGTAATCTCTATAAATAGGGTTAGTGCCTCATTTGAAGGGCTAAATAGTATTCCATTGGAGTGAGCGAATTAAGCATTAGAGCAAGGAGTTAGTAGTTAGGATACTTTCATAGAAAGTGTTGTAACAAAAGACTGGAATTGTTGCTACTTTGGATGATTTAATGCAAGTAAAGACATTATGATTTGGTGCCTTTTAGGTGTTAATTTTACCTAGCATGGTTCTTGTGATTATATCTTTTGAAATTTATTGAGTTTATTTGATACATGTTAGGTTTAATGTTAGATGACTTAATGGTGTTTATGATTTGATACTTGAAGTGTTGCAGCAATCTCTAGTCCATACTTTTTGCAGCTAGTTGATCAAGAAGTTGATTTCCAAAAGCAGCCTGACTTTGGTATTCATTGTGTTTAGTTCAATGGTGAATTATTAAT
>VDFB02118418.1:0-28630 GCA_007258455.2 Sequoia sempervirens | reverse complement strand
CAAAAATGGTAAAATATTGTTAGAATTGACTGATTCAATCCATAGCTCCCATGAAACACCTGCATGCAATTACCTATCACAATAGAGAAGATCAACAAGCAAGATTGTGCTTAATAACCTGAAAATTGTATTGATGCAAATAACCTGGATTAATTTACAAATGAATGTGCATGCTTATATAAGCAATATACAAGAAAACCCTGCATGTGAATTAACAAGATAGTGACAAGTGTTTTAATCTCATGCAATGAGACAACTTGTCCTAAATTTAGTCTAATCTAATAATAAGAATCAAACTAAAGATAAAGAATCAACTCCTAAGTTCAGCTTAAGTGCACTAAAGTAAAAATCCTATAATAATTAATTGATGATTAAACTTAATTATCAGATAATGAATTGTTTACTCCAACACCCCCCCTTAATATCAACTTAGGGAGAAACTAAACAAATGATAAAGGAAGCTAAGAATTAATGTAGAATGGGTCTTGGCTAGAAGGCCTGATGAGGTACCCATGAACTAGCAACTAAAATCTCTCATAACTGGAGAAAAGGAGAAAACCTCATGGGAAAAACTCCTCTCCAAAAAAGAGATAAAAGAAAAATGAAATCATATATGTGACTAAGAAAATTAGGACTCAAAAGTCCCCCCAAGTTCTACTTCAATCACATAAGTACAAACAAGATCATTCCCATAGGAGAGAAAGGATGCAACAATGAATCCCCCCATAAGGTAGAAGCCCCTCTGCCAGAAATGAATGCTCGAAGAAGGATTCTGAAGATGATCTAACTACGACAAAAAATTCCCTAACCTTAGGAAGAAATACATACAATGGTGCATGAAGAAGAAACTCTCTCCTGAGAAATGGTCTCATGATGGATGTCATGGAATAATGTTCAAAGGTCCACATGTCTGAATCAAATGAAGTTGAATCAAACAATTGTGGAGATGCAAGTAGAACAACCTCCAAAGGCAATGTTGATGTGATGATTGGTGGGCCATATCTATCATCGAAGAGGAAGTGAATATCCTCAATGGTGCCCCCAATATCAGCAATGTGTGACTCAATGAATAACTCTGCAATGCCTAGAATGTAGTCATCCCACAAAATTGAGACTGAAAGACTGAAAACATCATGCTGAAAAGAACTAAACTTTGAAGATGCAGGAGGTGTAAGAGGAAGAATCTCAATAGAATTCTCATGAACCAAAGTGGACGATGGAAGTACACATAGGTTCAAGTGACCAAACCTCTCCTCAAATATCTAGTCCACTCTAGATGCATGAGAGTGAGGACTAGTCAATGATGGTGCTTGCTCATCTGGAGAAAAATGAGAGAATGCATACAATCAAGAGGTATGCTTTGTTGTCCCAACTACAAGAATATCTTGAGTTTGTGGATCTCTAATAAGCATTGAATCAAGTGTGAACTCTATGGTCTTACCTACCCCACTATGTGCAATCTAATAGATGGAAAGGAGATTAGAAGTCAATAAAGGGACACAAAGTACATCATGAAATGTGCCATCATCAACATCTATGGGTCCTTTCCTTGTAACACTCATATAAGTGTTGTTCCTCATCAAAATATGTGGCAAGGAGCAAGGCTCATATGAAGAGTACATACCCAAAGATGTAGCCATGTGATGTGAGGCTCCTGAATCAAGAAGCCATCTACTAGACTGAAGATTTGTGGATGCAAGGAGAGCATGGATTTTCTTCTTTTCTTCTCCACATGTCATTCTGGTTGACCCTAATTGTGAAGGTGATGTAGTGGAAGAAGAGGATGAAGGAAATTGAATGTTGTTCTTCTAAAGAAGATTCTTCAGTTCATCAATATCCTTTGCATAAAACTGATGCTCATCATGTCCTATCTTTGTGCAATATGCACATTTAGGTTGATCCTGCTTAGATGAATCTCTCTTGGAAAAGATAGAAGAATCTGGTGTATCATGTGATTTTGATTCCTTGGCTTGCTCATTATACTTGGAATCCTTCTGCTTTGGTTTCTTTCCTTTACCATTAGAATCCTTCTGATATGTAGTGCCTGGAGATGCAATAAGAGCCTTTGATGTTGGAAATTTCAATGAGCCCATTTGTACCAACTTTGTCTGCTCCCTAGTGAGTGATTTAGCAAAATCATCAAGTGAAGGCATAGTGAATCTAGTACCAAGTGCATCTTTTGTGGCATAGAAGGTAGAAACAAAAAATGAATAATCAGGACCAAGCTTGGAAAGGATAAAAAGAGCCAACTGAGTGTCATTCTTCTTAATACCACATTGTTTCAACTATAATCTAAGATACTTTAGTTTGGTGAAGAATTATTGAATGCTATCAAAATCTTGAGGAGCCAAACTGATAAGCTCATTCTCCAACTGAAATCCTCTCATAGTATCTTGCTTCCCAAACAAGGACTCTAACCGATTGGGTGTAGTGCAAGATTCAACATGAAAGAGAATATCAAGAGACATAGGCATGCATAATGCACCAAAAGCTTCATCACTTCCGTTAAACCACTTTCTCTTTTTACAACACCTACAGGCTCAAGTTATGTACCCATGGTAACTCTGTGTAGCCCTGCTTTCTTCAGATTTATCTCAATTTGTGATTTCTAACTATAATAGTTGTATGGAGTAAGAAGAGTAACCCGAGTTGGATCCATGATTAAATAATATTATAATGAACTGATGCAGTAGTATAGACCCCCTCAATCCAAAGTCCCCTGACCCCAAAATTGACTGTTTACGAGTCTTCCGCGAAAAAATAACTCCGTATGAATAATCGAGATCTAATTTAAAGTCATTCAAATTTGAAAATAGGTACATATAGAATGGCTTTATCGCGCTTAGTCTTTAAACTGGAGCAAACAAGGAAGTTGTCCTCCCAAAAGCAGTTTATCCATCTGCAGGCCCAGAATAAAATTAGGAGAAAATGAAAAATATCTGCACCATCGGATGGCCCAAACGTCCTTCCAATGATATTCTAAAATAGATGCTCGAATTATGCCCGATTTACTAAAGGTTGCTCTTTAGGAAAAAAAAGCTTAGAAGGGGGCAAAAAATGATGATGTTAGCAACTACATGTCATTAATTTTGATGGCTAGATGGTCGTCACAAAGAATATTCAAGGAATATGGTCAACCATCAGAATAAATTTCCTGGTCGCCTGAAATGTTTGTCGACTATCGAAAAATGGGTCGACTTGTTGACTAGGCATGTGATACGAGGTGTAAAGAATATTCTCAAGAATATTCAAAAGGAATATTCTTTTGAAAATATGCCGTCCTTTTTAAAAGTGCAGATTTTTTTTAAATGATTGAACTTGTAAAAATTTATAGAAAAACATGTGCAAAAAACTTTATTCTCTTTTTTTTTGTGTAGAAATTTTTCCCAACCTAAGTAGCGATGGATGCACTAGTATGGAAAGGTATAGCCATACAGATCCGTGTAGATCCATACAATTGTACGGAATCTTTTCGCTTTGAAAATTATGCCTCTAAAAAATCGTCCAAAAATTAAAGTTTCAGATTTTTACAAAACGACAATTGATTCTTAGGTTTTTGGCCACTCTGGACACGTTGGCGAGGTTCATTTTGCTCCAGGATGTACCAAAAAAATTCTCAAGGCCTGATCTCTTCAGAAATTGAATAGGGGGCTACAGATTTGGGCTCTGATACCATGTTAGAATTGATTAATTCAATCCACAACTCCCATGAAACATTTGCATGAAATTACCTATCACAATAAAGAAGATCAACAAGCAAGATTGTGCTTAATAACTTGAGAATTGTATTGATGCAAATAACCTGGATTAATTTACAAATGAATGTGTATGCTTATATAAGCAATGCACAAGAAAACCCTACATGTGGATTAACAAGATAGTGACAAGTGTTAATCTCATGCAATGAGACGACTTGTCCTAAATTTAGTCTAATCTAATAGTAAGAATCAAACTAAAGATAAAGAATCAACTCCTAAGTTTAGCTTAAGTGAACTAAAGTAAAAAGCCTCTAATAATTAATTGATGATTAATTAATTATCAGATAATGACATGTTTACTCCAACAAATATGACAATTGTAAAAAATTATCAAAAATGGTAATTTTTGGGTTTTTTATTTTTTTAGTTTTTTGATATAAGGCATTCTCTTTCAGTTGTAGAGGAAAAATGGACAAAGAGTAATGAAGAATTCAGTGATTTTACTTCTTGAGTTTCAATTTTTGTTTCTCTAGATGTGATGGTTTCTTTTGCTCTTTAGTTTAGTTACACCACTGTTGGATAACATAATAATAACCATATAATAATAAAATCTGAAATTTTATTTAAAATCATATTGCTTGTAACATACATGAAGATACAAGATTTCAAATTTTCTAAACAATGACACTCCTATAACAACTATCTACAGGAAGCCGCCACTTGTAACAAAGTTGGATGGGGCTTGGGGTTTGCATTCCTTGAGGTCATAGGTTTGACTCCACTTCGTATTGGGAAAAGGAAAGGGTCAATTATATTGTGTGTAAGTGCCTGCTCTGTTGACCCAGGGTATAGGAATGGACTTTTCCCCTAACCTCCTTAAGGTTAGATAAAAATTTTAAAGAGAAGATTGAAAAGGCAATCTTAAAAGTTTGTAATTCTTATGTTCATAACTTTAAGTCAGTTTCTTCCTTACATTCCAATTGGGATAATTTTATTCTAAATAATTGGAAAGATATTTCTTTACCGCTTCAAAGGGCTTGTTTTCATCCAAATTTTGTTAAAATAGATAGAAGCAAGGTGAAGTGGTTGCCCCCTACCCAAGCATTTTATAAGCTCAAATTTGATGGAGCTTCTCGTGGAAATCCTGGTGTATCAAGTGTTGGTTGTTGTATTCGAAATTCAAAGGGGTTATTGTTAGCAGCCAAATCAATTCACTTATCTTCTTGCACTAATAATATGGCAAAAGCTCAAGCTCTATTAGTTGGTTTATCTTTGGCAAAGGATCTTAACATTAATAGGCTTCATGTGGAGGGTGACTCTTTGCTGATAATTAATGCATGCAAGACGAAGAGTATATGCAATTGGAGATTAAGATACATTCTTCAAAAAATTTGGGATCTTTTGTCATCTTTTGAGGACATTTGATTTTCCCACACATATCATGAGGGTAACAAATTATCAAATAGTCTTGCTAATTTAGCTTGCAACCAGCAAGAATTGTTATCATTTGAAGATAATGAAGCCTTGGCAAAGTTCTCATGTATTCAAGAGATAGTATTGGCAGAGCAATCTCTAATATCTTAGAAAAATTACTATCAGTTCTAAGTTGGTGAATAGTTTGTTTTGGTGACATCCAAAGTCCTAAGGAGAGCATTATCTGACATGGAGACAGTCATCCGTGGTTATTTTAACACATGGATAAAAGGTTTTGATTTGTTTGGATGGCGGTGTTTTGTTAAGTTATGATTGCATATTGGCGGAATTGCAATTTCAATTCCTGCCCGAGTTGCCCTGTCGCGTTCCCGAAGTATCGCAGCATTAATTCATCTTATTGCCGATACGCATCAATATTCAGTTTTAAAATTCGCATTATTCGTCAAACCATGAGTGGGAGAAGTGTTTTGCTGTACGCCATACTCTAAAACCGCAAAGATTTTCCCAATGTGTTTTTTTATTTTGAAAATCCCAATATTTCGGCAATGGCTATTAATTAGCTCGGGAGGAGGTGGTTTCACACAAAACATGCGCTTAGTGGTGCTTTGTCAAATTTCTCCTGCCCCCACGGCGATTTAATTTTAGCATGCTTTTCGGCTCGGTAAAGGTGGTGTGTTCATCAGATTATTCCATCCAAAAGCATTGCTAATGTATTGAAGGTTGGCTCTGAAACAAACAAGAACTAGCGTGAGTCAAAAGCTGGCATAGTGTCGTGCCGATGTCCCTACTGAATTTCAGTAAATATCTAGTGCCAGAACCAAGGGAGCGTATCCTTTGAAGACCATCTTCATCTATGTTCCAGTCTTAATCTTCTGCTGGAGCGTTCCAGCGAATTGTGTGTCCGGCCCTTAATATGTCGCAAGCCCTGGCGCCCGCTGCTAATCTTTTCCTCCTGCATTGTTGTCTATGTTCTTGTCAAACGTCTTGGAACTCCTTCAATCTTTAGCAGAGTTGGAGTCAATTGTGAGTAAATTTTTCAAACCCTAACTGCTTGATATCAATGGATTATAATTGCAAGCTATGCAAGGGTATAATGTATTCTCTGGTGATGGGTATTTAGGAGATTTGTTTCCTAGGGAGTATGTTAAACACCGTCTGGGTTTTGATGAAATTTATGAAGCAATTAGGCTAGCCCTGCAATATAGAAATGATAATATCCTTTTGAAGGCTTTAAGGAAGAATTATAGGTGTATTTATGTGACTATGGACTTCAATATCAAGGAAAAGTACTATGCAATTTCTTTTCTCCACGAGCATACTTCTCATCCTCCCCAGAATTCCCATTCTATTGGACTGGAAGAAGGAGCTCTGTCGTCTGCACCAGTTGTTGAGGAAGTGGAGCTACTTCCAGATACAAATGTTGTTGGATCTTCTGTTAGTGAACAACAAGCTATCATAGCGAGGGCATGCATTGTTCAAACGGAGCTGAAAGAAAAGGAACCGATAATTGGTTTCAACTTTTTTGCACATGAAATGCATTTGCAGGAGGTATCTGAAGGCCAAGATCAGAACTTGGTACATGGTGGTGATTGTATGGAGGAGTAGCAGATCAATTTCTTTCACTTTTTTAGTTTTTTTGCTATGAATGTCTATCTTTGCTTCAGTCTCTTCAGTCATTTTGCTCTATAGTTATGATATCTCTAGATGCTTGTAGTTGTTATATGCAAGGATGGTTTTTTATTTTTCAGTAACACTCTATGGCCATGAATGTTGAATTCCTCATATTTTGATATTTTGTATTATTTGCAGCTAGTAGAAAGGATATTTTAAGACAACAGATAAATTGTAAAAATTCTAGCAATTTTGCCTATCTACTACAAATATAGATGTAATCCTTTTATTATATAATATATAATATATAGCAATGTTCTCTTAATTAAAACAACCATTCAAATAGAGCAAAATCACAATATCTAAAAATCATTCAAAGTGCTCATGTACCCACTATATTCTTTCACACCTAAAAGGTCCTCATAACACATACTAGTTCCAATGAGTCTCATCTTTCTGGACAACAAAATTGTCAATTCTTCCCATGTCATCTTCATATTTTCTTCATTCTTTTTCCTACAAAAATCTTTCCTGGCAATCTAGACATGGGTTTTTCCTCCTTCCTACAGTCAAACCTCATTCCCTACTCCCTCCTATTTGGGCATGATGGGTTTTTCCTTTTTTTCTAGAAGAGTCTTCAATTAATTTTTAAAGTTGCCTTCTCACTTCTCAATCCACTCTCTGCACTCCCTCAACACTTTCCTTTTCAATTTTCTCCACAAGAAATTTGTAAATTCATGAAAATGGAGTTACAAAATACATTAAATACCCTCACAAGCGTGGATGTGGGGCTTTTCCTTTTTTGCAAATTAGCATATACATACAAAATTAAAACAATTACTGAGAAGCAACATGCAACCATTTGGTTTTTCTCACACCAAACATTAAACCATATTGTGCTAGAGGAGTTGATTTAAATAAAATGTGCCTACAAACAAAACCAAAATAAAACACAACAAATTAAAATAATCATGTTTTTGGGTTTGTAGGATTGTTCGTACACCTCCTGCATCAGTTGATTAATGTATCTTGTTTCTCTATTTCTAGATTTTCATTATTTTTATTCTTAGCTCGATATTTTTATTTAAAATATAAATTTAGATTAATTAGGTAAAAGTGTAATTATATAGGACTAAGCATATTACTAGTTATTTATCATAAACACTAATACTTTCTAATTCTTAGTCTTGTCTAGTGAAGTGGTTAGTTGTAATCCTAAATGTAGTGGTCGGATAGGAATAAGAATATTACTAGTTATCTATCGTAAACACTAATACTTTCTAATTCTTAGTCCTATATAGGGAAATGGCTAGTTTTAATCTTAAACTAGTCAAGAATCAACTTTAACCATCACACATTCAAATAAGGAAACATCCCTTTCACAACCTTGAATCTAGATTTTTTTAAGCCAAATCAAAATTCATGTTAGAGAAATTTCATGATTAAGATCCTATCTTGAATCCTTTGTAACTTAATAAAAATTAATAATGTCCAAATACAACTCTAACCAATCCTTGAACTTCAATCCAAAAATCAATAATCTAGAAGCTTCAAACTTCAACCTAGAAATTCCTCTCTATTTTTCTTCTTAAATACAATGAATTATTAACCTCAAAAAATCTATTTTTTTTAATTTAAATCATGCATTCTCTATTTATAGGAATAAAATTCATTATCATTTTATCCTAAAAAACTTATTTTCAATATTATTTTCTATCCATGCACGTAATTTAGAATATATCTAGTAATAAACTATCAACTTTTCTATATTTTTTTTAATATTTAAAACTCATCGTAACTAAATATAAGAAATCCTCTATATATATTTCTCAAAATAAAATAACTGTAGTTATCTATTCTTTAAATTCTAATTATGAACTTGTACCTCAAATCAATTTAATTAAAATAATTGAAATTGTTAAATCTATTTTACTTCATTTTCTAAAAGATATCTAAACTATCTAGAACAAGGTAATTAAAATAAACTAAATTAAATTACAGACACTAATTAAATTATCCAACACCATAATTTATATATTTTATTAGTTATTTATCTTAATTGAGTAATTAATTATTAATTACCCACATAATGTGGATCATGTCAAGATACTTCAATAGGACCTAGTTGTCTTCCCTAGTACCTATACCTATCATACAAGATCGTCTTACCATAATAATCTTAGTAGCATTGTTAAAAAATAATAATATAATCACCATTAAAATAATTAACTAATAACATTGCAACCGCACATTATATGTAAATGTAATAAATTGACAATCGTGCTTCATTATCAAAATAATAATCCATATCTAAATTATCATGGAATGTGATAAAATAGAGCCTCAAACAAATAGCACAAGAGACCAAACAAAGGGATGCTAAAATCTATGACATGATGGAGTTGATATTGACTTTGATATAGTGTTATTTGTTAACTTTATGTTTCACATATAGACAAAACACATTGATGTGCAATATCATTTTATTCATGATATGGTGGAGAAAAAGAAAGTAATCATCATGAAAGTGGACACCTCAAATAATTTTGTAGATTCATTGACAAAATTGATGAGCACTAAGAAATACTGTTGTAGATTAGCTATGAACATTGCTACTATTACTAATATATGTTGTTATATTATCCTTTTCAACACATATAACAAGTGGGAAAATATTGCATTAGATGTTTGTTGTACCACATTTCAATCCTTGTAAATATTATAAATCACACTTAGGATAGCTTAATTTGGGCTTACTTATTTAGGTGATTATTTGAAATATCCAATACTCTAAATTCTTATTTTGAGGAGTTGAGATTGCTTGTATTATACGTTTTATTTTAAATCGTGTTATTCTTGGGAGGTAGGTTTTTCTTTGTATCTTTCTTTATTGCATGAAATCAATTGCTCAAGTTACATGGGTGGATATTGGGTTTTGGATATAAATCCAATGTTGGGTTTGAAGATTATATGATGATGTTTGGGATAGGTAATTTCTACTAGGATTAATAAGTTAGTAGTTTTTTTTTTCTGCTTGAAGCTTATATATGTTAAATATCTCCTAAATAATAAATTCTTGGTTCTTTTTGTATTGTAATATTTTTACTATGAATATAATTTAAATAGTACTATTGTTTGTTGAGAATTTTCTTGTAATGGTTTCCTGAGATAAATTATGTGCTAGTTGTTATTTCTCCAATAAATGATTTTCGATTGTGTAACTTGGTAGTAAATATTTTATTAAGATTAGGTGGAATTGTGTTCATCATTCCCTTCAAAATCTTCTTACACCATATTTTATAATTTTGTTGCATTCTTTATGTTTGTGTTGTGTTTATGTTCTTTGTTAGATGTGAATGATGTAAAGACACCTTTAGTGGTGTATGTTGAAACATGTGACTTTGAACATGTGTCGTGTGATTCATGCCACTTCTTTCTTGTTGTGTATTACTTTTTTGTGTCATTCCTTATAAATTTGAGATGATATAAAGTATGAAATAATTGGAACCACTCTCATCATAATTGGAGCCACTCAAAACTACATGGTTGAATCCTGATAGCAATATCATAATTTGACACGCTGTGGAAAAATACCTCCTACTTATCAATTGATGAGCTAAAGGGGCTCTATTATGAATGGTTCATAAGGCACAACACTTGCTGAAGGTTTTGCTGCCGTATTTAACCTGGAGAAACCGGATTAAGCCGCTTTGATCGGAGCACCGGATGGGTGATCATGATTGCACTGTGCTCTGACTGCGGAGCACTACCCATAGATGCAATGAGTGCTAAGTGGACTATCTGACATCGCGAGATGTCTCCGCCGAACCACCACCAGTGAAATATGGGCCAAATGAGTCGGACTCAAAACCAATGGCTGAATCCCCGATAGCAATATCATAACTACCGGAAAAATACCTCCTAATTTACTGGAATTGATGAGCTAAAGGGCCTCCATTATGAACGGTTCATACAAGTACAACACTTCAATAATAGTTTTGCAATGGTATTAACTTCGGCGGCCTTTAACCTTGAGAAACCCCCGTTGGGCACGCTTTGAGCCGGAGCAAAATCGATGGGTGGACTTCCGGACGGACCAGCAGTTTCCACTGCGGAGCATCACCCATGCAATGAGTGCTAAGGGATCTATCTGAAAGCATCATGAGATGGGTTCTTTTGCTGGAATCCACTACTCTAAGTGAAATGCCATGTAATAATGATTTTGACCTTTTAAACTACATGGTTGAATCCTGATAGCAATATCATAACTCTCATCATGTTTGTTTTATTTTGTGCTTTTAAGTTTGAAATTTTTTAGTAAGCCACATTTGATGTGCTCATCCTTCCTTCTTCTATAGTCTCATGTCTTCTTTCACTTTTTTCCTTCTTGATTAAGTTGTGTTTGTTATGACTCTTCTTTTCCTATATTTTAAATTTTTATTTAACCTTCTATATTATATCTCATGTCATGTTTTTTGTCTTTTATATTTTGTATAATTTATCCATTTGGATATATATCCTTTTTATGGTAGTGTTTAATTCTACATTGAAGATCTTATACTCATGTGCTTTTAATGTTCACATATTATGTTACCATAATTATCCCATGATTATCTCACATATTTACATACTTGCATGCTTTTATCTTGTCTTATGATACTCACATTTTACTTATGATTATAATGCTCACAAATTATGATCGCATGCTTGTCTTACATGATTATATTATGTTTACCTATTTGCATCCTATGATCACATGTTTATGATGCTTACACTCTATGTATACTTATAACGGTTACATCTTTTATTTACTTATTTTAACATAATATTAAATAGAACTTATGGATACCAATACTTATATGCATGGGATTAATCGGGGGAAATATTGGGGCTACTTGTCTCCTACCTCTTTACATATGCTTTCATGATTACATCTTATTATCTTATCACAATTTTGTTGGATGATGTTCTCTATGATACTTATTACATGCTTATTAGGTTTTACAAGATAATATTGTTCTACTCTCTAATTCCTCGCATCCCTTGTATGCAAACAATAGGATGGTGGCACATAATATCTCTAATATTCCTTTTATTACTATGGTTATAGTAACTATATCATGAATTTGACTCCCACCAAACCCATGGATATTAGTTTATTTTTTATATATTGTCATTTTTCTAATGGATATCAGTTCCATTTTAGAGGCTCTCGCTATGCCCAACAAACATCAATTTATTTTTACATGGTTGTATTATACCCAATGGATGTCAGATTATTTTTGTAGGATTCTATGCAACCCCTATCTATTCTATTACTTCTACTTTTCATTTTTAGATATTTTTCAACAATTATTGTTTAAGCCTATTTGATATTTTTAATTAAATGTTACTCATTAAAGCTCATGCTTGTAGGTTTCAATATGGATCACTTATTACAAGGATCATTCATGGAATCATCATCCTTATTTGTATCATTTTAATGAGTTTTTTAATATTTACTATTATTTTAACTGCTTGTTTAGTTTGACATACACCTTAAGTAGTTCGCATGCAATTCAAATTCAAGGTACAATGTAAGGGTGAAAAATGTACACCATGCACTTTCCTATCCATTCTAGATTTACTTTAATCACTTATCCCTAATGTAGTGACTAGTGTAGAAGTGGTGATTTTTTAAATAAAAAATTGGTAATTTACCTAAACCTAACTTGACCTTATCCTTGCCCATTCTCAAGGAATAGTTATAATCTATATATTGTCCATTCCTCTAGTTAGGCCAAATTTATAGTCCCGAACTAAGCCTAGTTCAAAGCTATGATATGTAAATGACCCCTAATTTTTGAATTTAAATTTAATCGTAGGCCCTGTATACACCTAAAAATGGTCTAGATAATATAATTAATTAAATACGATTTATTTGATTAATTAACCTTAAATTCATCTACTATTGAATAAATAGAAATATTTATTCATATAGTTCACATTTATATTCTTCTGATTATTCTCTCTTAATTAAATAATCAAAACTTCTATAGTTTTTATTTAATTCTCATTATCTCTCTTTTATTAAATAAACAATATCAAAAACATTTGTTTATTTTAATAATTGTTATTTTCTTCCTAAATTTGAAACAAATCCAAATATTCAAATTTATGCACATATTTCTACAGCTCATCAATATTTCACCTACCAAATTAGATATGTTATGTCTAATTTAATTTATCTCAACCTTCACGGGTAAATTTGGAGACAAATTTGTAGGAAATCCTTTCATCTTTCCATTGATTCCCTTCCTATCCTCGCTGAATATTTTGTGGGAGAACACTCTACACCAGCCTGTGGATTCTTCTATCCTCTACCATCCACCCCTTCGACAACCAGACCTTTGGTTTGTGGTTGCCCTTCAAGCAAATGCTGCCAACCCCATAAATACAACTCCTTCTATGGTGGAAAAAGACCTTCCAACTTTGTAAATCCTATATTCTAGAAAAACAATTAAATTGAGCAATCGCCATCCAGCAATAAGATTACCATTTAGCAAATAGCAATCATATATAATTTTAGAATCACATCATGGGTTGCATTCAATTTAATGTAGCTTCTTTATCAAGTTTCATGTCAGACCTAGGTGATTATAGTAGCTTCCATCATATCATTTAGACATCATCATATAGGATTATATTATTGTATTTAGCAGCATCTCATTCTCTAGATTGGCATTTTAACAGTCATAATTCTTATAAGATCTGAGAGCCCCGTGACTTAATAAATCTTTGGAGATAGAGAGCAATATGACGCTTTCGATAGTTTTCTTGTGTTAATTGGATTAATTATTGTTGATTCTCTTGATATAATGTCTTATTAAGAAGTGTTGCTAGTTATTTTACTCATTACTTATTCCACACTTACAGGCCCAAGTTGAATACCTTCCAACTAGGATAAGGTTTTGTATAAAATGAAAATCCCTAATTAATTATGAGAATCTATATTGTAAGTCAAGGAGCATCAAGAAATAATATTATCACATCAAAATCTATAAATTTACATTATTGTGACATCAACATTCCAAGCATATTACACATGATTGCTTGATGTGTCTCCAAGTTTATCAAAATTATTAATTTAGCTCCATGAGCTTGAATAAGGAGAATCTCCTCATATATAAATACTCATCAACAACTCTAAATCTTAAGACATAGATTCATATACTCAAAAGAACAAAAATTCCATGAAACCAAAAGTTCACATAGAATTTTCATAATAAAAGGAAATTTGTGTGGTCAAATGTCATTTTATGAATAGAAGACACAATGTGAAATTTATCTCACAGAAAATATGAGAATGACCTAGTTCAAACTGCATTATTTTTCTTCGAATACATCCAAGTCTAAGTGATTATGAGATACAATTCAAAATTTATGATTATAATAGTAGAAAGATATCTATTAGTCATCAAATCTACCATGCACTTTTAGTACTTTCAATTTATAGGTTTATAAATTTAGTCATATAATTTATTGCAACTCTTAATTAGGTCAATTGGATTATATTTCTAGTTATATTCATTAGACCTATTTTTGTAATGTAAAACCTTTACTTTTTATTTTGTATACCACTTTGCACATATTTATATTTTGAATGATCCTTGTGTCTTAAAATTTCAATCTAGTTTGTAATGTTGTGTATTTATAGGCATCATCTTAATTCATTTTAATATTCACATAAGAATAAAAAAATACAAGAAAGTCTCATAGAAATTGAAAAATGTTATAAATTCTCATTTTATATATTCGACCACACACTTCATCTCAATTTACATCAAGCTCATTGTTACTCAACATCCAAGATTCTCTATTTCTCTATTATTAATAATGTTGAATCAATCCAAGGGCTTGACTTATAGAAAGAAAGTTGAACACTCTTCTCCTTTTTCATATTAGATCCTAGTGATGTTTCTTAGCACCACACAATTGTCTTAACACAATTATTTGTAGGTAGTGGAGGTTTATTTTTGTTGAGCACAAAATTATGCTATTTTGATAGAACTACACTTCTTTCTTGTTGTGTATTACTTTTTTGTGTCATTCCTTATAAATTTGATATGATAAATTTATGATATAAAGTATGAAATAATTGGAAACCACTCTCATCATGTTTGTTTTATTTTGTGCTTTTAAGTTTGACCTTTTTTAGTAAGCCACATTTGATGTGCTTGTCCTTCTTTCTTCTATTGTCTCATATCTTCTTTCATTCACTTTTTTCCTTCTTGATTAAGTTGTGTTTTTTATGACCCTCCTTTTCCTAAATTTTAAATTTTTATTTAACCTTCTATATTATATCTCATGTCATGTTTTTTGTCTTTTATATTTTGTGTAATTTATCCATTTGGATATATCCTTTTTATGGTAAGCGACTTAGCATTTCAGCATCCGAGTATCATGTGTTTTAATTGTCTCCATATTATAAGCAATTTTAACAAGACCTATGCTTATCTCCACATACATACTTATGCGAGCTTTATCTTTGTCTTATGATAACACCTTACATTTTATTTCTATGATTATAATGTCACAGCCATGATTCTAAGGTTACCGATGCATCCTATGATCACATGTTTGAAGTGATGTTGGAACCCCCTATGTATACTTAGATAATGGCTACATCTTTATTTACTTATTTCTAATACACATTAACAGAGAGCTTTGATACCTAATACTTGGTATGCATGGGATTAATTAGGGAAATATTGGGGCTACTTGCTTCCATTACCCCTTTTATATATGCTTCATGATTACATCTTGCTATCTTATCAAGCATTTTGTTATATAAATGTATATTCCCTCATATTACTTATTAAGTATGCTTATTAGGGTTTTATAAGATAATATATTGCTTCACTTCTAATTCCCTAAAATCCCTTCGAAATAAGTATATATTTACAAAATAACATCTCAATATCTATCTTTATTATTTATGGTTATAGGTAATCATATCATGAATTTGACTTCTACCCAAACCTTGATATTAGCTTCTATTTCTTTTATAGATTTCACAAGCCCCAATGGATATCAATTCCATCAGCCTCGCTTTGCGCCCAAACAAAACATCAATTTATTTTATATGGCTGTATTATACCTGTAATGGATGTCAGGATACCTTTGACTAGCAACTCCTATCTATTTATTACATTTCTACTTTTCATTTTAGATATTTTTCTAGCCAATTATTGTTGTTTTGATGGGCTTCTAATTAAAATGCCATCTAAGCCAAGTTTTGTAGGTTTCAATATGGATCACTTATTACAAGGATCATTCATGGAATCATCATCCTTATTTTTATCATTTTAATGAGTTTGTTAATATTTACTATTATTTTAATTGCTTGTTTAGTTTGACATACATCTTAAGTAGTTCGCATGCAAGTCAAATTTAAGGTACAATGTAAGGGTGAAAAGTGCACACCTTGAACTTTCCTATCCAATCTAGATTTACTTTAATCACTTATCCCTAATGTAGTGACTAGTGTAGAAGTGGTGATTTTTTAAACAAAAGTTGGTAATTTAACTAAACCTAACTTGACCTTATCCTTGCCCATTCTCAAGGAATAGTCCTATTCTATATATTATCCATTCCTCTAATTAGGCCAAATTTATAGTCCCAAACTAAGCCTAGTTCAAAGCTATGATATGTAAATGACCCCTAATTTTTGAATTTAAATTTAATCTTAGGCCCAAGTTGAATACCTTCCAACTAGGATAGGGTTTTCTATAAAATGAAAATACCTAATTAATTATGAGAATCTATATTTTAAGTCAAGGAGCATCAAGAAATAATATTATGACATCAAAATCTATAAATTTGCATTATTGTGACATCAACATTCCAAGCATATTACACATGATTGCTTGATGTGTCTCCAAGTTTATCAAAATTATTAATTTAGCTCCATGAGATTGAATAAGGAGAATCTCCTCATATATAAATACTCATCAACAACTCTAAATCTTAAGACATAGATTCATATACTCAAAGAAAGAAAATTCCATGAAACCAAAAGTTCACATAGAATTTTCATATTTAAAAGGAAATTTGTGTGGTCAATTTTTTTTAATGAATAGAAGACACAGTGTGAAATTTATCTCACATAAATTATGAGAATGGCCTAGTTCAAACTGTATTATTTTTCTTCCAATACATCCAAGTCTAAGTGATTATGAGATACAATTCAAAATTTATGATTAAAATAGTAGAAAGATATCTATCAGTCATCAAATCTACCATGCACTTTCGGTAATTTCAATTTATAGGTTTATAAATTTAGTCATATAATTTATTGCAACTCTTAATTAGGTCAATTGGATTATATTTCTAGTTATTTTTATTATACCTATTTTTTTGAAGTAAAACCTTTACTTTTTTATTTTTTATACCACTTTGCATATATTTATATTTTTGAATGATCCTTGTGTCTTATAAGTTCAATCTACTTTGTAATGTTGTCTATTTAAAGGCATCATCTTAATTAATTTTTTTAAGATCACATAAGAATAAAAAAATACAAGAAAGTCTCATAGAAATTGAAAAACGTTATAAATTTTCATTTTATATATTCGACCACACACTTCATCTCAATTTACATCAAGCAAGCATTGTTACTCAACATCCAAGATTCTCTATTTCTCTATTATTATTAATGTTGAATCAATCCAAGGGCTTAACTTATAGAAAGAAAGTTGAACACTCTTCTCCTTTTTCATATTAGGTCCTAGTGATGTTTCTTAGCACCACACAATTGTCTTAGCACAATTATTTGTAGGTATCGGAGGTTTATTTTTGTTGAGCACAAAATTATGCTATTTTGATAGAACTAAACTACATAGATTGGATCACAATAAGGTTTTTTCCCAAATCATCAAATTTTCATGTCTCAATCCTCTAAGGTCTTTGATACCATTTAAAGTTCTTAATTTTATTTTTTTGTCTGTGTCACAATATTATAGCACTCAAAATTTTCATATTGGAATTATTGCCAATTCAAACTACTTTTTTCAAAGATCACTTAGCTATCACTCTTAGCTCATAGTTTACATACAATTTGAATTATATTGATTTATATCCTAGGTAGATATATTTATAGGGTTGTTTAATTTTTAACAAAGCTTTGATGGTGATTAAAAAATACTTTTTCTTAAACTTAATTTATGTTTTGACTTTGCTTTTTTATGTTTTATTTCACTTTAAATTTAATTAATAAAAAAAATCTCTCATTGTGATATGATTTCTCTCTACGAGGGCAGGGGAAAGAAGATTGGCAATCTTTCTAGAGGTTCTGGTGGAATGCAGTCTATAAATGTTCTTAGTGGTTGTTTTTGTTTGTCCATCTTCAGATAATGGCTTCCTGTTTTGGAGTTGCCTACCGCTGCTCGGCGAGTGGTGATGAGGATCAGATTGCGTATCTGTTTGTGAAAAGAAAAAGGTTGTGATCAAGAAGGTGATCGATGCAGAGTTTTAGGCCAGGGGCCATACCCACGATGGAGCACTTGTTCAAGAATTATGTTGAGGTGCTCAGGGTATTAGCATAGCCAGCAAGTTCGGTCGTAGGGAGCTCATGGTTGCCATTCACACTGTGCTGGTGGAGCCAAGTGCAGGCTCGCCATTGGCATGCAAAAGAGAATCAACAATATTTAGAACAAAGAAAACAAAATGATCTATATTATTAGTTGAAATAATACACAACCCCATATTAAGGAAGATAAGAGACCCCCAACCATAAATCCCACATTTCAAACACCAAACCCATCATCCATGGAGATAACACAAAACTAACGTTTAGCATCAATTATAATTAACTTTAGGACTATAACTTTCTCACCCTTGTAGTTGGATAGAGTAACAAATTCAATCTTGTCAATGACCTCTTCACATTACACGAACTAAACTAAAAAAATATTAACAAGGGATGGAAGAATAAAGGCCATCATCACCTCATAAACACCCTGATAATGTTTAACCAACATGTTCTTGATAACCTTGTCTAGGTGCAAGAAAAAGATTAATAATCATCCATAGCCTCGTTAACTACTAACAACCCCTTAATTTAAAAGTCGAGGTTCTCAATAAACACATATAAGGCCTAATCATACTTCACAAACAAAAAATATGTAATCTCAAAATTATTCATTAGAGAGCATAGTAAAAAGAGTGACACTTATTTTCACATCATCATAGATGAAATAACCTATTTCAATTTTTTCATGAAAACTAACAGAATGGACTCACACAACATTAACAATTTTTTATTTTCATAACCTTGGGATCTTGAAATTCCCTTGAGTAAATATAATGAATGAATGAAATCCTTTCATAATTTCCACATGACCAAGTAGTTATTGGGACCAATATTTATAGAAAAAGAGAACCATTCCACACAACCAAGACATACAGATCATCGCAAATAGCCTAATAAAAATTCTAAACCCTTTTTTGAAGTCAAATATTCAGCTAGGATATTGATTAAAAAGATTATATTCACTAGCCTCATCTGTTCAAATAAGGTGGTCAGGCTGTCCACTCTCAAGTTGTCTTTGTACTTGATTCATATGTCATTATAGGAATCACACTCCATAATGTAGTGACATTTTGTCTCCACCACTCTCTTGTAAATATGTGTGTTCTCATTTCACACTCTTAAGTATTTTCCACCTATCAAACTTACATCTAAGATGATGCAATACAATCCTTAGCTAGGTAATCAACATCTTCACTTTCTTCTTAACTCCTACGTCCATTATACTTTTTCATATTGATCTCATGTGTGGTTAAACTCTTTGACATAGAATTCATTGTGCAAACCAATTTATTTTATGGAAATATGGTAGTTTTGAATTCTCTTTCACATTCTTTTTTATTTTCTTATTAGTGTTTGAGCACTCTTAAAAGTTAATGCCCCATTTTATTATGCATTTTTTTTTTCAGCCATTCATTATTCAATCAGTGTAGTTCTTCATCCACCACTATTCTAAACCAATGACAGTTCTCGATTTTTTATTTTTAAATAACTTAACATTTGACCCGTGACTAATGCCTTTAGTGAGAAAGCACTTGTTTTAGCTAGTAGACTATCACACAAAACTGAAGTCTTAATTTTGAGACTCCTTATGGTTAAGTTCTTTTGGATTCTTCCTATCTTACATTTGAAATTTAACACATTAATACACCAATCCTTACACTCTTAGAAGAAAAATAGTGAGATAAGCATGTCAAAAAGGATTATCTTAGCTTTTTAGTTCCATAATTCAATAAAAAAATCTAATCATTTTTATTCGTTTTACCATACATGTCTCCCAACTAAGCTTGTTGTGTAAATCAATATCTATGTATTTGTATTTTTCACTAATTCTAGTGAGCTTCCTTCAAAAAAGGAATCCAATTTTATTTTTTCTTGTTAATGTAAAATAATTACTTTAGTTTTGTTAGTGTTCACTTGCATCTCAATCTATCAGAAAAAGACCTATAAGGTATCCAAGAGTTCCCTTGAACTATAAGTTAATTTTTTGATTAGGATGAGGTCATCTACATATAAGATTAATTTTTTATTGTGCAACCAACAAATTGAGTCCCCTCATAAATATTGTTTAAACACTCCTCTAGTTTATCAATGTATAAAACAAAGAGAGTGAGGGTAAGTGGGAAACCTTGGCTGATGCTAATGTCACTTTCGAAACACTTTTATATTCCTCCAGTTATTATTATTTTATACTTTGATTGCTCATAAAGACTATGGAAAGTCACTTTATACATATCCAGGATCTTGAGTTCCTACATCCTATTCTAGCATTGTCTTTATGCACTATGTTGAAATATTTTTCAAAATTAACAAAGCAATATAAATCTTCAACTTTGGTGCCCCATGCTTTTACAATAAAGTGCCTAAAGGTGACATAGTGGTCAATAATGGAGTGCCTTAGCCTAAAAATTGTACATTATTTTTCCCTTCCTCTTTTTTTCTCCAACTACTATTTTTGTGCTCTACCATGCTCCTAAAAACTTTTCTAAGAAAAGGATTGACCATAACATTGTAGTAGTCTGATAGATTATTGATATATTTACTTTTATAATGGTGTACTGTAGGAAAATGTAACCCTTTACATTTTCTCACTTTTTTGGGCCCTCCTTATTTAAATTGGACTTAATAATGCCTTAATTTAGTGTTGTTAAATGTACCTCTTTACATTTACACACTTATTTGGGCCCTCTTAATTAATTGAGCTTAATTATGCCTTAATTGGCCCTTTAATTCATTTATAAGCCTAATTAATTACATTTTTCAAAGGGGAAACTCAACATAAATTAATGCCTATACATAATACTTTACATTGACAATGTGTGTTTCAGGTTTATGGACCTGGGACCCATTCGCCCATGGGTGAATGAGTCCTCCCTAAACCTTAGGACCTAAATTTAAATTATGTTTTTGGTGGTATTTTAATGTTTTCAAATCCATAATTCAATTTCGGCTTGTGATATTTGAATTTCGAGAAATTAAGGATACATACCTATAAATACAAGGTCATTTCACTATGTTTCACCTAGAGTTTTTATGCAAGTATTCCTAAAGAAATTTTTATGATCAAAAGCATTCAAGAGCAGATATATCATAGATTTATTGCAGCATTCAAGATCCATTCATCATGTTAAGGTATTTTTGCATCATGCATGTTTTTGGAGCTCACATTGTGATGTAGGTTTCATGAACATTGTGATGTAGGTTTCATGATCAAGTCAAGCATTCAAAGTATCATTTCAAGCAAGATTCAAGTGTCAAGATCCACATCCAATTCAGCCATCTCATGCAAGTTACAGACCTCCTAAGATCTCCATTACCAAGGTTTCTTCAAGGGTTTGTTGAGTGGTAACATAGCTTTTTTCATTCTTCGTTCCCTCTTTCATTTCATTATTTCAATTCAAGGTTTGATTACCAAAACGGGGTTTGACCAAGGCAAACCCCTATTCACCCAAAACAAAAAAAAATCTCTCTTGTATATGTGATCACAGATTTAGGTTGAAGACTTGAAGACCTTTTGAAGAGGAAGATTTACAAAGTTGTCAAAGTTGACGTCAAATCGTAGAATCTCACCTACAAATCAAATTTCCAACTTTTCGACACTGAAACAGATTAGAAGCTTCAGATCTGCACCAGAGACTCCCAAAAGATTTTTACAACCCCTGTACTTGGACCCATTCGCCCATGGGCGAATGAGTCTCCTATTAGCTTCTGAAAAACACTTTTGGTGACTAGTACACATGTTTCTACCCTTCTCAGATCTGCATTTTTTTCCTAGTTCTACAAATATTGAGTTTAATAATGTTATTTCAAGTGTTAGAATGCATTTTGGTGTTGATTTGCTATTTCTATTTTTTTTCCCCTAAGTGTTGTTTGACCTTGACCCTCGTCTTTCAGTCATAAGGAAATCTGAAGATTCTCACTTTGAATTGATTCACCTATCATTGTGTGGATCTCATTTCCTAATGAAATAGAGGAAAATAGGTCCATCATATCCACACATTTTCACATTATCACCCTCCAAACCTGAACCCAATCGTCCATCCACGTACCTGCATCCTCCATTAAAACCCTTACTTCCAACCACCACCTGCCGACCGCTTCCGCCTTCACCAACCTACGGACTCACCATATTCCCTGTTCACCAACCGCCTGCCGGAACCGCGGAACTCCTCCTTGACGCAACCACCGCTTGCCCCTCCAGCCTTGTACCTGCCCTTGCCCCTCAACCGCGGATCGCCTCCTCCTCATCTCAATACTTTGCAGCCCTCCTCAAACTTCACATCTCTACTTCTAACAACTATTTCTTGAGGATAATGTAAACAAGATAGCCTTTGTTTTACTTATACCCAACAAGGATATACTTTAATTGTTGTTCTTGATTTGTCTTTTTCCATTGATTAGATAATGCACAGACCTAAAGATGTAATTTTCCCCAAATTTGGTTTCTTACTGATGAACGCCTCTTCTGGAGTCAATTTTTCCAACACTTTGTGAGGGCTCCTAATTTGCAAATACACAGTTGTATTGCAAGCTTTTCCCATAAGAACCAAGGAAAATCCTGATCATGAAGCATGGCCTTGGCTGCTCCAACTATAGCCATGTTTTTCCATTCAACAACCCCATTTTGTTGAGGGTTGTACGAAACTGTCAACTCTTTCTTGATACCTTCCTAAGCATAGAAATATTTGAAGAAATTTGAGGTATACTCGCCTTCGTTATCAGACCTCAGTATCTTGATCTTCTTCCCAATTTAGTTCTCCATGAAAGCCTTAAACTCTTTGAACCTACTGAAGACCTCATATATATTCTTCAGAAAATATATCCACATCTTCCTAGAGAAGCCATCATGGGCCCACACACATCTGAGTGTACAAGAGCCAAAATCTCTTTGGATCTAGTGTTGCTGCTTGGAAAAATGGTCTTGGCATATTTCCCAAGTGCACACCCTTTGCACACCTCATGCTTTTATGTCTTCATCTCAGGAAGCCCCGTCACTATTTCCTTGAGAATATTAAGTGCTTCATGGTGAAGGTGAGCCATCCTCCTATGCCACAATTCTCCTAGCCCTCTATAGCTACTAACCAATGCATGTGCTAGCTCAAACTATAACTGAAACAAGTTGCCATGCCTGACTCCAATCACTTTTGCAACATTGGAATCCTTGGGACAAATATAGACTTTTCCCCTCTCAAAGGTCACGATGTAACCCTTGTCTTCCAAAGTAGAAACGAAGATTAAATTCTTTGTCATGCCAAGGACATACAACACGTCCTCCACCAACAAAGGTTTGTCGAACTCCCTCTGAAACTTGACCGTGCCAACACCAATTCATGGTACTTGGCATTGTCTCCTAGATCAATATAGAAATCCAACTTCTTCTCCTCAAACTTGGTGAAACATTCTTTGACTCCTGTCATGTGGCAAGAAGCCCCGCTATCAATATACCATACCCTGTTGGCAATTGAACTCGAGAGATAGGAAATGAGAGAAAACTCATTCTCAAATCATGATGCAAACTCCTCCACCTCTGTTGTAGCAACAACTTGCTTCTTCTGCTTGTCCTTATTTTTCTTATTTGGACACTGACTGGCATAGTCACCTAATTGATGGCAAAAAAAAAAAATTATCTTTCTCAAATATTTCTTCTTCCCACTCTTGGAAGAAGAACCTTTCATTTGCTCTTTATTGGACTTCTTCTTACCCTTGCTTGCAAGAGCAAGATTTTCTTTTTCTTGACCCTTCTTCATCTGATCTCCTCGATGAGCACCTTCACGGATCTCCTCTTGAACAAAATCATCCCAAAAACTTGCCCAGTCAAGTAGGCAATCTTTGTCGACAACACATTGGACAAACACTTTCTAGTGCTTCGAGAAACCATTCAAATCTATACGCACCAACTCATCTTCAGCAATTGTCTCTCCAACAACAACCAACTCATCCCTGACCTGTGTTAGCTTGGAAAATTAAGAGGTCACGCTCTCGCCTTTGGACATTTTGGTGTTATGCAATTTGTCCTTGAGCATCATCTTACGACTCTGATAGTCACTTTGATAAAGTTTTGTGAGTGTATCCCACATCTCCTTGGCAGTGTCTTTCCCCAATAGATGAGGAATTAGATGATCTCTTACCCCATCAAGAATAATCCTTTGAGCCTTGGCCTCCTTGACTTCATGTGAATCTAGGGCAATAGGATCATTTGTTGGTGGTGTCACCTTTGTACTAGCATAGATCAACAACTTGTTCTCCTTGAGAACGGATGTAATCCGAAACTTCCACTGTAAGAAGTTAGACGCACCCTCAAGCCTGTCTTCATATCGAACACTGGTTGCCATAATCATAGAAGAAACTGGAGACAAAATTCTGCTCTCTTTTTTTCTTGAAATATGCATCACAAATTTTGGCTTCGTATTCAGAGTTTAGATCTCTGATACCATGTAATTTCTTATAACCCAGCTACAAATTAATTGCACAATAAATTCATAGAATAGAATCAAAATAATGTATCCATCTGATTTAAAACAATTAATACACAGGTTATTTAACAGCTAATGACAGTGGAAGCAAAATAACAAGAATCCAATCAAAGATACACATAACACATATATATCCAGGAAACCCCAATGTGGGGAAAAACCTGCAAATATTGGATCTTGTATTTAGCCTAACAGCAAACTTTCCTTTTGAAAATACAATACTGATTTGCTACAACAATCTTACATATATAGCCTTAGCTATTTTAAATCAACGTGCAAGAAAAGAAACTTTCCTTACATTACTCAGCTTTAAATCACACATAAAATCACTCTCGGTCTTATCTCAACCTCACAAACCAAAAATATTCTATTAATGAATAAAAAAATCTACTGTTGTTGAAAATCCAACTTGAGTTGCTTTAAAGCAACTCCACATTCCACCTTTCAAGCTATGGAAAAATCAACAGATTTTCCTCGTTGTCCCCATGCATCCAGTAAAATGGGTAGCGCTTGCAAAGAAAAAAGAAACCCCCAAAGCCATTCTCTCTACCGATGTTGTTTTCCTCCCCCACACAACCCATGGAAAAATGTCTCTCTTTTTTTCTTTTCCTCCTCTTGTAGCTGAACACCATGCCTCTTAATGGCACCCCCAATGACCCCTTTGACCGATGGAATTTATCATTTTACCATCCATACTTGTACCATTATTGTTTCCTACTTAAAACACTCTCTTCCCTCTCTTCATCAATGCACCTTGTCTGTGCTAACCTCCTTTCTTATTTTCGTTGGCACTTTAAAAAAACTTCGCCATTTGACTTGTTTATTGTCTATGGCATAGATAACCTTTTGCAAATTCCTTTTGTCTCTTTCTATATAAATCTAAAATCAAATTAGTAAGATTTGTTACTATTCACAATAGAACTAGAATCACAGATCAAAAATGTCTACATTTCTAAATCAAGAAAAATCAAGGATTCATATCCTAAGTAATGAACAATATAGAAAACTTGTGCAATACATAAAAATTGTTCACATAAATTGGCGGAATACATATTGGTACAATATTCAAAGAAAATAGGATATCCAATTTAAGATACTAAGAACTGAACTAATTACAATAACGTATAATTAAATCTGATAACTAGAATTATATAAGACAAAAAAGGTAAGATAAATGCAACTCTATATACGGATAGACAACCATCTATAACTAAATAGTTGCTTAATTTGAACATGAATTCTTTTGTTTTAGAGAATTTTGCAATTTCTTTTTGCAAATGTTGTTGATCAAAATATGTAAACCACTATAATGTTAGAAACTAGATCCATATCTGACGAAGGAGCTTTGATTTTCGGTTTGAATTTCATTTAGTATTTTTGTTTATGTGAATTTTTGGCTTGTGAGGTGAATGGGGGGGACCCAATTTGGTGTGTTGGAAGCATTTTTAAACACTGCTGCAAATAAACAAATTCTTTAAAATGGGAGCAAAACCACGTGGATGGAAAAAAGATAGCTATGAAAGGCAATTAGAAGCAGCAAAGAGGAAATGAAAGAAACGGTAACCAAATTTTGAAACTGCATGGGGAAGTTTCAGTAGCATATGAAAATAAAATGAAATTTCAATAGGCTGAGCAGAGGCTTGTGGGTGAGAAAGAAAGAAACAATTACAAGATGTATGAAAAAATAAGTTACACAAGAAAAGAAAAGGGAGGATCAACGGTCTTAAAAGAGGCAAATAATCAAACAAAAAGAAAACCAGTCAGGAGGCGTCTACTAGTGGAAAAAGGAGGATCGATGGTTCTTGCAATGAGGCAATTTGGTATGAAAAGATGAAAAGAACAGAGGTAGGAAGGTTAGTGGTGTTTGTTTTTGGAGGAGCAATCTGTGTTTGCAGCGGGAGCAAATGAGAGGTTTACATTGGGAGAATTCAGCTAACATAAAGGAAGTCGATTCTTTAGAGTATCAACTAATATTGTAATTGATTTAACTTTTCTCGATACCCATTAAATATGTTAATGTTTTTTATTTGCTCAGTGGAGGACAATTTCTTGTGTCTTATGCATTGAATGGAAAGTGTGATGCGGCTATCCTTGATTGTTTTTCTTGGTTTCCATGTAATGGTTGTTTGTTCATAGAGTAAAGAATGGGTTATTACAGTTTCTAATGCCTGTTCATTGAAGGTTTGAATAAGCTTGTTACGGTATTGGTTAAGTGTTTGCTCCAGCCCCATGTGGGAAGAGTTGATTAAATGGAATAAGAGTATTGCTGATTTTCTATGTTTAAACTAAGGTTGTCATCATTTGGTATCAGAGCCAGAAGATCACTGGCATGGTGAGAAGTATATTTGAAGAATGAGGTATGAGAGAGTTGAAAGAGAGAGAGTTGTGAAAGATTTAGTTTGTCAGAGGTATGAGAGAATTTTATGTTGCAGGCATAAGGGTCTGTAACTTCTATCCTCCAACAGATAAACTAGGTAGAAGGTGTATAACTTCCTCCACAAAGAGAGAGTGGGTAGAGGGGGTTTTGAGAGGTACATCTTCCAAATTCCTTGTTGGTAGAGGGTAGTTGTTGATGGTGAGATATTTTGTTGCAGCAGTGAGCAAGATGTATTTGACAAAGAGAAGGAAGATTGTCTTGAAGAAGCCAATTGTGTGGGAAACTATGGAACAATATTGGGAAGAAAAACAAAATAGAAGGCTCTATGAAGAGTTGAGAAAATAGAAGCAAGAATGGAGGCCCTTGAAGATGGGTTTAAAAAGAAAGATGCATATAAGAAAGAAAAAGATGAAGAAAAATAGAAAATGGGTGAAGTCACATTGTTCTTTTTGTGATGACAAGTTTGCAAGTGATGTTTTGTGTGCAAGAAATGAAGATGAAAAAGCTCAAAAAATGGAATTTGAAAATCCAAAATTTGACAAGGAGATAGATGAAGATGAGAAAGATCTCCTAGTGAAAGAGGAGAGGAAGGTGTCCATAAAGGAGGAACTTAATGAGACATCTTGTTCTCTTGATTTATTTTCTAATGTCATGTTTGAGAATGTGAATACATGTAAGAAGAAGGTTGAGAACCAAGTCTTGAAGATAATGAGAGAAGGTGCAAGAAAGGCACCCGTAATTGGAGATGAAGATGAGAAAGAGTGGAGGAAAATTGCAGTAGTATGCCAAGAAGTAATCATGCAACATGGTGAAGTCAGGGTACATTGCAAAGTACCTACAAATGAAGATAAGAGATGGAAATTTTCCAGTATGATAAAGAATAAGTTGAAGTTGCCTTAGAGTTTCATGATACATTAGAGGACATCACAGATAAAGGAAAAGGAGCCTACAAAATGGAAGAGTTGACAATTCATGAAGCCAAGAATGAAATTAAATCGTGATAGCAAGTTATTGCACAAATGAATGGAGGTAAGAATGTTGTTTTTAGTCTTGTATGTGGAAGTAAGAATGTGGTTAGATGCAATCTGATAGAGAAAGGAGGGATAAACATGGATATATAGTACCCAGTTGGAAAAAGAAATCCATTAAGGAAGGACAGTAGTTAGAATGTAAATAGTGGGTGACTAATGGTGGAGTTTGTGACAAAAAATAGAAACAAAGGATGGAAGAAATACCAAAGTTTCAAAATAGACAAGGAGGTAGGAAAAGTATAGCAATAGAAAGGCATCAGTCCAAGAAGATGGAAAACAAAAGGTGGGTAGTAAAGCATGCGACAACAGTAGAGAAACATGGTAATGCAATACATGGTGAAGAAGAGGACAAGTTCAATGAACAAAGAATCATGAGACAAACAACCAAGGATGACAAGAGGTCATTGCAATAGGGTATACAACAAGTAGGTACTTAT